>OZ024741.1:264482438-264542438 GCA_964016885.1 Eledone cirrhosa
TAATGAGGTTTATGGATGTTGATGTTTATGATTAAAGAAAAAGGAATTAAGAATAGTATTAATTTAAGGTTTATATATTGAAGGGTTTAATAATATGTGCGAAAAAAAGAATTTATTAATATGTATTATTAAAATAAAAATATTAATGATATTAAGGATATAATGTGAAAGAAGGAGAAGAATAAATGAGTTATGAACTTAGAGGAATTATTTATGGTTTAAGTTTGTTTTTATGTATTGTAATATGTAAAAGTAAATAATAGGTTTAAAACGAGCACGGTAGAAAGATGGGTATATTTGTAAAATATATAAAAGCCTTTGAGAAAAAGAAGATTTTAAACTAATTATGTATTGAGATATTAGCTGTATACTTTATGGAAAGTTCTATGGGATTTATGCAAGCAGAGCGAGAATAAATCCGTTCGTCTGTTTATTATAGAATTAAAATTAGATATAATGGTAAATTTCTCGGCTAGGCAGAGATTACATGTTCTGGATAGGGAAGAATTTCCGGTAAGGAAAGGCGTTGCAAACCTTCCTCCAAGAGGTGTTATAGTTAATATTTTTGTCTTTTAAGGACCATATGAGTTCCGAGAGTGCCGTGTTAGTTCTTTTAAGTTGGTATTTAAAAGACGATTTGTGATTATAAAATCTTGCTTTAAAGGAAGTGGAAGTGGAACCGAAATAGGTAAAAGAATTAGTACCAGTTATAACCTACACTAAGTTTTTATCAAGACATTGGTTATTAAGAGGACATTTAGTTCTAACAAGGCAATTACAATTACGATTAGAGAAATTAACAGAGTTATTAACAAGTGACCTAGTATTATTTATAGAAGGAATTGAATTGGAGAAATTATTTACGATAGGAACTATAGTTTCCTGATTTAGATTGGTATTATGAACATTCAACGAAGTTACGTTTGACGTCGTATTTAAATTTCCTGAATCTAGCCTAGAGTTAACATTGACGTCGGGTATACTACTGCTATTATTATGACGCTCTGTGTTGGATGGATGTAATTTATTATTTTATATTTTATTATTGTGTTTAGAGATAATGTTAGAGATGTTGGAAGTGGTGGAATAAGAGAATTTGATTGTATGTTTGTTAAAGATGTTACTATAGATATGCGGGGGGGGGGGGGGGCATTTATCTAAGGCCCTAAAGAATAGTTTAGGAATATTATTAGTAATAGAAAGAGAAAAAGGAGCATTATACCAAATCATATTTTGTATCTAGGTCTTTTATTTAAGTTATTGGAATGTTCATAATTAACTATTTTACTATAAGTCCTTCAATGATTGGTTTCTTTACTGTATTTAATTTTATCAGGATAACCGGCTTTGGAAAGCGCATTATTATAGTAATTGGCATTAGCGTCGAAGATAACTTTATTAGAGGATCCAAACTTCTTTTTTTCTTTTATCCTTTTTCCTTTCTTCCCTTTTTTCTTTTTTAATTTCTAATCTTTAATCTGTAACTTTTACTTCCCAATTACTTCTCAATTCATATTATTACTCACTACAGCATTTTCCATTTTTCCATTTTTGGTTATGTTATTGGCCATAGAAACTATATTTTTAAATATATAATAATATTACCATTAGAACATTTTTGTAAACATGTATACCTGTTGACGTTAGATATTTTTTCTTCCTTAAATTCTCTTTTTACTTCTCACCTTCCGTGCTCGTTTTAAACCTATTATTTACTTTTACATATTACAATACATAAAAACAAACTTAAACCCTAAATAATTCCTCTAAGTTCATAATTCATTTATTCTTCTCCTTCTTTCACATTATATCCTTAATATCATTAATATTTTTATTTTAATAATACATATTAATAAATTCTTTTTTTCGCACATATTATTAAACCCTTCAATATATAAACCTTAAATTAATACTATTCTTAATTCCTTTTTCTTTAATCATAAACATCAACATCCATAAACCTCATTAACTTTTAATTTCAAAATCTTTTAAAATTATCTATTATCTTCCAACGGTTTTTAATTTCTCTCTGTGAAGAAACAATGTTTTCTCAGTTGTAAAGGCTATTTCTCTCTCTCTATCACTCATTTCTCCTCCTCTCTCATCCTTCCTTCTTATACTCCTCCCCTTCATCCTTTATTTTCTTTCTTCCTCTTCCTTACCTTTTCCTAACCCCCCCCCCCCCTCCTTTTTTTTCAAAATCTCATATAACCATCTTACTTTATTTTTCATATGTTGATTTAAAACTTCACTGTTCACAAGTGTTTTTAAGCTTCATATCATGTTTCCCTATTTTATCTGATGAGAACGCAAATATCATCCCATGATGATATTTGTTTTTTAAATGCGCATAATAAAATACTTGGAACTTTTTTAACCATCTTTTGATCTTATATATATATATATATATATATATATATATATATATATATATATATATATATATATATATATATATATATATATATATATATATGAGAGTATTGAAGTTTGCTTGAAGCATTGTGGAATAATAGGTAAATATCTTTAAGTCGTTTGGAAGCCTCGACAATGCAAATGGGTAAATCTCCGGGTAACAAGATCCGGTGGTGGAGAGAGAGATGTAATCAATTTTAGTAAGTAAGTTGATTTTTAATTTTTAAAATTTTCTTATTTTACGTCTTTCATATAATTGTTCTGCATCCCCCTGCATAGAACCACAAAGGTACTAAGACATAACATATATATTTGCTAGCATAGGTGAACATCTGTACACATATGTTGGTAAATGTACTAATTCTCTATATTTAACTCCAAATTATTTGTCGAGCAAAACTTGCCAAAATTTACTGCTGATTCATGGTAGTAGTAGGCTCTTGTCATAATACCACCCCGTTCCTAACTGATTAACCTCAGTGTCACGTGATTGATTCTTTAGAATCTGCCACTGACCAGAGGCAGTGAATTTTTTCAGTGCTCCGGAATTTAGTCCTCGCTAGCTTTATTCCATCCACTGAATTATTATTATTTTTATATGGGTTCCTAGTGTCCGCGCATCGCCTGGGAACTTAGCTGAGAATAGACTCCCTGATGACGTATGCAATTCTCTATAGTTATATTATGTAACTATATTTATCCCCATACAGAAACTAATTAGTTGGAGGGAAAATTTTAGTAGGTAAGTTGATTTTTAATTTTTAAAATTTTCTTATTTTACGTCTTTCATATACATATATATATATATATATATATATATATATATATATATATATATATATATATATATATATATACATATAGAGATTACAATAATCAAAGTTCAGTTTAAATGATTTATTTGCTTACAATTGTTTCCTCCAAACCGAGGTTTGGATTCTTCGGAGCAACTATTTAGTGATCTATAACATACTTGACCTCCTTTTCAACACAAGAGACATATAAAAACATATGCACATATTGATCCACAGTGGGATGACATCCATCAAAATGATATAGCATGGCAATTTACATATAAAGGTTAAAGGATAAAGATAAAAATAAAAATAAAAATAAAAAGGAAGCATTGGCAGTCTATGAAGATAAAGCAAGAGGAAAGTTTAGAGTAGTCAGTGTATGAAACAATCTCACGTGTAGCATGCACGCGTGTCTTATTTATACAGGATTAGAGTGCGTCAGAATGTTACTTGCAGGGTCAGGCAGTTGAAGCAGGCAATCGATATTATTATGTGGGCTGAATTATTAAATCATTTATTCGCATACACCTGTATGATATATAGTCCCGAATGTGGAGAAACACCAAAATATCAAAAATATCAAACATATTATAAAACATATTATATCGTAGGCAAAACAGTACCACTGTCTTCGCGCACACCACCACTCACATAATCCATGAGACGCAATATATAGACCGCAGGTCTATCATATAATTCACGATGGTTCGGCATATAACCAAGTTATAAACCGTATCTTGTCGATTCTTAATTAATAGATCATGTTGTTTAGTTTTGTGTGATGATACTATATTCCGGAAGTGTGTGTATGACCAAGGGGAATTAATGCGCAAGGGGAGGTACCTAGCTGGTTTTCTTAGTTAAATTTATTATCCTAAATTACATTAATGGTGTTTCAAATAAGTGCCTATCATATGCTGTTATAACTAATTTCTAGATTATGTTGCTTATCTATAGGTTACAGTGTAGTCTATTAAGAGGTACTAAAGGTGTATATATCATGATGATTACCTTCTATTAAGGGGTGTCATATCTGAACATTCTATAAGAAGAGTCAGACCCCCAAATCAATGTTCTTTGTAAGTGTAATTCCTCCCGCAGGACCTGGCATGGTCCTATTATTTTATATGTGACTCCCGGTAAGCTCTGGGTCATTGTATGTCTGAATCCTTGGTAAATCTGAATATCTCCAGGGTGGTCTGGAGATCAAATCTCTCATATAAAGACACCAGTCTGGCCATCAAGCAATAGATAAACTCCTATCTCATATATAAATTAAATTAGGTTTCTTATCTACAAATTAGAGTGGAGTCTATTAATAAGTAATAAAGGAGTTCATATCATGAAGATTACAATCTGGAGATCGAATATATATATATACATATATATACATATATATACATATATATATATATATATATATATATATATATATATATATATATATATATATATATATATATATATATATATACATATATATATATATATATATATATATATATATATATATATATATATATATATATATATATATATATATATATATATATATATATATATATATATATATATATATATATATACATATATATATATATATATACATATACATATATATATGAAAGACGTAAAATAAGAAAATTTTAAAAATTAACTTACTTACTAAAATTTCACTCCAACTAATTAGTTTCTGAAAGGGAATAAACATAGTTTCCGAAGAAACATACGGAGAAGCCTTTCGTCATCAGGGAAGTCTATTCTCAGCTAAGTTTCCAGGCGATGCGTGGACACAGGGAACTTATACAAAAATAATTCAGTGGATGGAAAAAAGCAAAGCGTGGACTAAGTTCTAAGACATTGAAAAAATCACTGCCTACTGCGTCGGTGGCAAATTCAAAAGAATCAATTACGTGACATCGAGGTTAATCAGTGAGGAGTGGTTTGTTAAGAAGACAGCAGCGGAACCATTACTATGAACTATAGTAGCAGTTTTGACCAATTTTGGCTCAACAAAATAATTTGGAGATAATTATAAAGAATTAGTATATCGACTAACATATATATACAGATGCATACTTATGCCAGCAAATATATAGGTTTTGTCTTAGTAACTTTGTGGTTCAATGCATGGGGATGCAGAACAATAATATGAAAGACGTAAAATAAGAAAATTATAAAAATTAACTTACTTACTAAAATTTCACTCCAACTAATTAGTTTCTGAAAGGGAATAAACATAGTTTCCGAAGAAACGTACGGAGAAGCCTTTCGTCATCAGGGAAGTCTATTATCAGCTAAGTTTCCAGGCGATGCGTGGACACAGGGAACTTATACAAAAATAATTCAGTGGATGGAAAAAAGCAAAGCGTTGACTAAGTTCCAAGACATTGAAAAAATCACTGCCTACTGCGTCGGTGGCAAATTCAAAAGAATCAATCACGTGACATCGAGGTTAATCAGTGAGGAGTGGTTTGTTAAGAAGACAGCAGCCGAACTATTACTATTTTTATAATTTTCTTATTTTACGTCTTTCATATTATTGTTCTGCATCCCCATGCATTGAACCACAAAGTTACTAAGACAAAACCTATATATTTGCTGGCATAAGTATGCATCTGTATATATATGTTAGTAGATATACTAATTCTTTATAATTATCTCCAAATTATTTTGTTGAGCCAAAATTGGCCAAAACTGCTACTATAGTTCATAGTAATGGTTCGGCTGCTGTCTTCTTAACAGGGGGGAGGAGGAGAAGAAGGGAGGGATGTTAGTATGTTAGTTGGGGAAGGGTGGTCGGATGAGAGGTGGAGTGGAGGTGTTAGTATTGTTAGTTGTGGGGTGGGCGGTGAAAAGGAGGGGTGTGTTAGTGGTGTTAGTGGGGGATAAGTGTGGGGGGAGAAGGGCGGTCGAAGGCTAAAGGAATAAGGGTGGGGAGTTCAGGCCGGGGGGAGTGTGGGTCTGTAAGATGAAGATAGTTCTTTGTTCGACTGTAAGGCGATTGGCGGGTGTTCCGTGGCATTGGAGTAGGCCACAGACTGTGAGATGGCGTGCGGAATGTCCAGGGCCACCAAAGTGGCGGGCGATGGGGGAACTACCCCCGAGACGAATATCCCGGAGGTGCTCAGTGAATCGGTCCGCCAGGCGACGTCCCGTCTGTCCGACATAAGTCGCGCTGCACTCCGTGCGGCGAAGTCCGTAGACTAGGTTGGAGGAGGTGCAGCGGAAAGCATGCCGGACAGAGAGAGAGTGGCCGTTGGGACCCTGGAAGGTGGTGGTGTTGGTGATGTGGGGACAGGTGTTGCAGCGGGGCCTAGAACAGGGAAAGGAACCGGGGGGGAACAGAGCGTGGGTTGGGGGGTAAGGAGCTGTGGACGAGGAGGGTGCGGAGATTGCGTGTGCGTTTGAAGGAGGGGAGTGGTGAGGTTGGGAAGATGTGGGAGGTGGAGGGGTCGGACTGGAGGCGTCGGAAGAGGCGGCGGATGGTGCGGTGGAGGGGTAAGGGGGAGGGGTGGTAGGTGATGGGGAAGGGGAGACGGTGGGTGGGTGTGCGGTGGTGTGAGGTGATGGTGGTGGAGCGGGGGACAGCACGGGCGCGGGTGAGAGCGGTGTGGACGAGAGAGGGGGGGGGGTAACCTCTGCGGATGAACTGGCTGACTAGGGAAAGGGCCTGGGACTCAAAGTCAGCATCTCGGCTACAGAGGCGGCGGATCCTGAGAAGTTGGGAGTAGGGAATGGAGTGTTTAGTGTGGGTGGGGTGGGAAGAGGTGAAGTCGAGGTAAGAGTGGGAGTCGGTGGGTTTGAAGAAGGCGGAGGTGACGAGGGAGTAGTGGGAGGGGTCGAAGGCGACGGAGATGTCTAAGAATTGGACGTGGGTGGTGGAGATAGAGGTGGTGAAGTGGAGGGAGGGGTGGAAGGAGCAGAAGAAGGAGAGAAAGGAGTCGAGCTGTTCTCGGGTGAGGGTCGTGGCTCCGATACAGTCGTCAATGTAACGACCGTACAGTTCGGGCGTGGGGCCGGTGTACTGGGCAAAGATTTGGGCCTCAACATGGCCAACAAAAAGGTTGGCATAGTTCGGGCCCATTCTTGTACCCATGGCTACCCCCGTGACCTGTTGGTAAAACTCACCCGAGAAGGAGAAACAATTCAAGGTGCGGACCAACTCGGCGAGGCGAAGGAGTGTGGGGGTGGAGGGAATGGGGGAGGGGCGAATGTCGAGGTAGTGTTTGAGGGCGCGTAGGCCGTCGGCGTAGGGGATGACGGTATAGAGGGACTTGATGTCTAGGGTGAAGAGGAAGGGCTGTGGGCCGGGTGGGTAGGTGAAGGAGTCGAAAAGGCGCAGGGCGTGGTTGGTGTCGGAGATGTAGGAGGGGAGGGTGGTGACAAGGGGGGCGAGGATGGAGTCGAGAAAGGCGGAGATGAGTTCGGTGAGGCAGTTGCAAGCGGAGACGATGGGGCGGCCGGGGTTGTCGGGTTTGTGGAGTTTGGGGAGGAAGTAGATGGTAGGGGTGCGGGCGGGGGGGGGCGATGAGGTGGGAAGCGGTGGGGGGGAGGGAGGAGGTGATAAGGTCTTTGATGGTGGAGGAGACTTGTTGTTGGTAGAGGGGGGGTGGGATCGGAGGGTAGAGGGCGGTAGAAGAGGGGGTTACAGAGCTGCCTGAGGGCTTCGGCCGTGTAGAGGTCCGCGCGCCACACCACTACGGCGCCTCCCTTGTCCGCCGGTTTGATGACGATGTCATCTCGGCTACGGAGGGAGCGGAGAGCGAGGAGTTCGCCCCGTGAGATATTGTACCGTTTGGAACGGTGGCGGATGTCGAAACGATTTACTGCGCTACGGCTGGCATCGACGAAGGCGTCCAGGGTGCTAAATTGCCCTGGGGCCGGCGTCCAAGAACATGGTCGTCGGCCCAGGGCGAGAAACGGGTCTGGGGCGTCCGGAGCCGGTGGCGTTCGGCCGAAATGTGCCTGTAGCTTAGTGCGTCGCACGAATCGCTCGACTTCCGTTCGGGTGCGGAACTCGTCGCTGTGCGGAGTGTGGGGTATGAAGCGAAGGCCTCTACTAAGGAGTGAGCGCTCAGGTGCGGAGAGGGGGAGGTCAGGGGGTATGGTGACAAGTGGTGGGGTTTGGGTGTTTTGGGGGAAGGGAGGGTGTGGGTAGAGGGAGAGGTGGAGAGTTGTGGGCGTATGGGGATGGGCGGGTGGTGGTGGATGGGGGTGGTTGGGAGGAGTGAGTGTAGCTTGCGGGCTTTGGTGGAGCTGAGGAAGGAGAAGAGGTTGTGGTTGAGGCTTTGGATGAAGGAGAGGATGGCTTGGGCGAGGAGGGGGTGGCATGTGGAGTTAAGGCGGAGGAGGGTGGGGGTCTGTTGGTGGTGAAGTTGGCGGAGGGTGGAACGGGAGGCGCGGATGGAGTTGCGCATCGGGAGGCGTGAGGATCGGGTGAGGATACGTTGCGTGGAGAGGGAAGCGGCGGGGAAGGGTGGAAGTGTAGACGGAAGCCGAGGGGGATAAGGTGGAGGCGGAAGTAGTGGCTGAGGAAATGGATGTGGCTGGAGTGCCGGGTTTTGGCGAAGAGAAGGTAGGAGAGTTGAAGGGCAGAGGGGAGATAGCAGGGTGGGAGGAGGGGGTGAGGAAAAGTTTGAGGCGATTATGTAGTTAGTGGAGAAAGGATCTCAGGCTGGGCATGGTGGGCGTTGGGTGAAAGCGGGGGAAGGGATGAGAAGGCAGGGGTGTGAAGCGGGGTGGAGTGAACGAAGGAGTGAGTGCGAAGGATAGGCAGAGACGGGGAAGGGAAAATGAAACAGAAAAACGTAGGGAGGGGGGAGTAAACACAGGAAAATTAAAGACAAAAAATCATAAAGGTAAAAACACAGGCAATCGTGAACAAAAAATCATAAAGGTAAAAACACAGGCAATCGTGAACAAAAAATCATAGAAATAAAATTGTAAGAACACAGGCAAAGAATCATATACGGAAATAAACAAGTACAGTAACAAAATCAAACAGAGGTAATGCGTAGAAAGAAAGACCAAATGTGGGAAGGTGTGTAAAGTTCGGAGAAAGGTCACGGCGGATATATATATATATATATATATATATATATATACGATATTAAATAAATGGAAACTATATTTATAAAACCATATTTATTTCATTATATATATTTCAGGGATATCATATTAAAAATATGGTATGCCTTCATCAGACAAAATACAATATAAACAGTCTTATAAATAGATAGATTTGACATACCTTACAACTTCAACTTCCATTTAAAAAGTTTTTAAACTTTTTAAATGGAAGTTTTTAAACTTTTTAAATGGAAGTTGAAGTTGTAAGGTATGTCAAATCTATCTATTTATAAGACTGTTTATATTGTATTTTGTCTGATGAAGGCATACCATATTTTTAATATGATATCCCTGAAATATATATAATGAAATAAATATGGTTTTATAAATATAGTTTCCATTTATTTAATATCGTAAATATACTCCAAATACTTGTTGAGTGCTTTTATATCAGTTATAAATATTTACTCGTTGTAACCCAACAATTTAAATAAAACTTTGCATATATATATATATATTATTATTATGTAATAAACAACATAAGGCAATTATTCCATTTACCAGTGGTTTCTTAAAAGCAAAAGGTTTTGCTTTCAATCCTCAGAATGAAAAAATCCTGGTTTGTTTATTGAATTTGGATTATAAAAACAAAAATGCAATCTATATGAAAGTGAGGCTGGAGAAGGGAGAAGGAAAGGAAAAATAAAATAAAACTACACATGCAAACACACACAAAAAAACCCAAAAGCATACTTACACACACATACATATATACATATATATATATGTACGCATACATAGCCAATTGGAAAAGATATCTAGACGACTGCTTTATCCTATGGCAAGAAGACATGAACTCACTTACTACGTTTAAAAACATGATAAACAACATAGATAATAACATACAATTCACAATGGAATCCAATCCTAAGGAATTAGCCTTCTTGGATATTCTCATCTCTGTAATAGACGGGAAATTAGATACAGATATATTCTATAAACCCACAGATTCCAAGCAATACCTCTTTTTCACATCAAGTCACCCAAAACATACAAAACTTAACATTCCTTACAATTTGGCCAAACGTATATGTACCATAGTATCAGATCCACCTAAACGGGAGCAAAGACTAAAGGAACTAAAAGACACCCTTATCTTAAGAGCCTTTCCACTTGAAATAATCAACAATGGAATAGACAGGGCAAAACACCTAAATCCCCATCAACTTAACAATCCAAAACAGAAAACCACACTCAACACCCTGCCATATGTATCCACTTTCAACCCCAGAAATACCGAAATGTTTGATCACCTACACAAAAACCTCCCCATCCTACTTAAAGATGTAAAAATGAAGTCTATTCTTGAAACACACAAGATCCTTAAAAGTAAAAGACAACCCAAATCACTTAAACGCATTCTCACTGGACCAAATATACCCAAACCAATCCTCAACCCTACAGTTACCAAATGTGGTAGAACAAACTGTGGAACGTGCCTCTACCTCACTGAAGGACAAACATTTACATTCAAAGATGGCCAAACATTTACAGTAAAAAACAATTTCACCTGCAACTCGGAGAACTTGATTTACGCAATAACTTGCGGTGGGTGCAAACACAACTACATAGGACAGACGGGCACCTCATTACGCAAAAGAATGACCATCCACCGCCAACAAATCCGGGACGCTAACACAAGAAAAATCCCCTTGAGCAGCCATATTGCGAACTGCGCAGGAATGACACTACCCAACTTTAAAATCTTCCCCTTCTACAAGTGCTCAGATTCGTTCACACAGCAACAAAGAATAAACAAAGAAAATCTATTCCTTAACAAATTTAAACCAAAACTAAACGGGTTATCACCCCAATAGAATTGTCATAAAATATAAACACACATACGCACGGAATCACTACTATTAAAGACCAGAGACCAATTCTGTAGAATCAGGTTTATTCATTGACAGACCATGCCTTTGTGTGACCAACACATCCATGTTAAACCCTGCACGTGCACACACATATATCTATATATATATGCGCACACAGAATTCACCACTGTCGGTTGCGGGGCCCAATCTACATGAAGAACTCAATGTGATCAGAATGACTTGTATTTTAATTTCACTGCCCCAACTTCTTATATTATGGAAAAAATATATGTGTCTGTATGTATATATATATATATATATTTGAAGGCCATTTCTCTGTGTGTGGGTGTATGTATGTGTATATGTGTGTGTGTGTGTATGTGTGTGTATGTATTGTGTGTGCGTGTGTGTGTATGTATGTGGGTATCTGGATGTATGCGTATGTGTATATATATATATATATATGCGTGTGTGTGTGTGTGTGTGTGTATGTGTGTGTATATATATGTGTGTGTGTGTGTGTGTATGTTTGTATGTGTGTATGTATATATATATGTGTGTGTGTGTGTATGTATGTGTGGGTGTGTGTGTGTGTGTGTGTATATATATATATGTGTGTGTGTGTGTATGTATGTGTGTATCTGGATGTATGTGTATGTATATATATGTGTGTGTGTGTGTGTATATATATATATATATGTGTGTGTGTGTGTATGTGTATATATATATGTGTGTGTGTGTATGTGTGTATGTATATGTATGTGTGTGTGTATGTATGTGTGTATATGTATATATATATATATATATATGTATATGTATATGTATATGTATGTATGTGTGGATGAAGGTATGTGTGTATATATAGGTGTAAGTGCACTAAATCCCTTTCTATCACGCTCCACTCTCCTACCCATCACAGGAAGATATGTGTATGTATATTGCTTCCACCCCCTCACTGACCAGCAGCTGGCGATTGCTAAATCTGACCTTTATAAAATAACCCACACCCCAAATAACTTCTCATTCACTACCAGAAAGGGACACAGCAGTCAACCTGTTGTTGCTACCAAGATGAAAACTGCTATGAAATCCCACAATGAATTTTATACTTGAATTTTCAAGTCTCAAATTTTAACTCTTCGTATTATTAATTTTTCTTAATATTAATCAACATTTGAAAAGATGGCTTTTGCAGACCCATCGAAACCGGTCATTTTTTATACCCTTTATTATTTCCTTACCTTATAAAATTATGTTTTTTCACAAAAAAGTATTCTGTCTCTTATATATTCCATGTGCCATTACCAACCTCAATTTTCTCTCTCTCTATATATATATATATATATATATTAATGTAAGTATGTATGTATACGTACATACATATATGTATACAGACGTACAGTAGCATGTATATATATATACATACAAGCACTCATATATATATGCACGTATCAGTTTACTGAACATTTATTATAAATTATGGTTGAACGTCCGAAAGTATGTACTTTCGGACGTTCAACCATCTGGCAGAAAGGTATACGGTGCTGACGATAGCTAATAAGCTTGAAACTAGTACATCGTTCCTGTGTCAGTGTTGAACAAAAAGGTGACGTGGTTGCCTAAACACTGTACGGCGTAATTCAGGCTGTTTGTTTGTTTACAAACGAACAAACCGAGCATTATAATAAATGTTCTGTAAACTGATACGTGCATATATATATGTGTGCCTGTATGTATATATATACATGCTACTGTACGTCTGTATGCATATATGTATGTACGTATACATACTTACATTTAAGTAAGTGCCGTACTAAGAGTGAGAAATGAAATTTCGTTTCATTCTATTCCATTTATATATATATATATATATATATATATATATACACATAACAACTTCCGTGCAGATGCACCTTTCAAATTCCATTCTCAAAGAATTGGTTAAGCTAAATTTAGAGTCGAAAACATTTCCTCGAGATAGGATAGAACCCTGGAACTTATTAGTTGCGAAGGGAACTTCTTAAATTGATCGATGCTATGGTATGGACGTATGGACCCTTAACATTCGAAGGAAACTTCGGGGCGCTATATTGACATACAGCGTTTCTTATGGTATTTTTAAAACCTGGTGGGGCCAATCCGTTCAAGAGTCCAGAGAAGGTTAGAAAGTGCGAGAGAGAAAGTGGGAAAGAGATCTAGGCAAAGAATCGACATGAATACTCGTTCGGTAATTTTTTATCGACCTTGAATGGATGAAAGGCAAAGTTGATCTCGGCGGGGTTTGAACTCTGAGAGAAGAGAGATGGAACGAATGCCGCAAATCATTTTAACTGACGTTCTAACGAGTGAACAAGCAAAGGTAAAAAGGTAAAAGAGGGAGACTGCTTTGTAATTTATTTCTAGTATTTTATATTCGCAAGTTTCAGTTTCCTAAATGTGTTAAATTATTCAGTTCATTGTTCAGTTAATTGTTCTCTCTCTCTCTCTCTCTCTCTCTCTCTCTCTCTCTCTCTCCCTCCCTCTCACACACACACACACACACATGCACACGCACACACACGGACGGACGGGCGGGCAGGCAGGCAGGCAGGCAGATTTCTGTTTATTTGCCACGAGGGCACAAAAGAAAGGGACACATACATGGAGGGGGGGGGGGAGTACATAGAAACCGAGTAAAAAAATGTAATAACAAATAAAATTATAACAAAAAGGTCCTCAATGGGGAGGGATCGTTTTGGGGTCACACACACCCCCGAAAAAAAATGTGCGACCCTTCTTTACAGGAGCACAAAGAGAGGGTGCTCCCTTCTTCCTTCATCCTTTTCTACCTACATGCTGAGGTAGAGAGAAAGCCCATTCACACGGGCCATTCTCGCAACTTTCACCCACCTTTCATAAAAGTGGCTGGAGTGGAGCACCTCTCTCTCCATCCTGATTCTTCCTCCGAAATGGTATCGGAAGAAAAGGACTAGTTGTTGGCCGGAAAGAAAGGTGCCCGACCTCAGCCCTTTTAGACGCGTCCACCATACAACCTCTTTTACCATGGTTATTACACAGAGGAAGACCGCCTCTCCTTCATTTTTGAAGGAGGGAGGCGGCTTGGTCTTTATAATGGACTCAGTGGTCAACCTAATTGGTCCAACCCGTGACAGCAGTCGTTCAACATAGCCCCACAGATCGGCAACGCCCGGGCAGTGCACCAATGCGTGCGTGATGGTTTCCTCGTCGCGCACGCATCTGGGACAGATCTTTTTCGAGAGGTCCCTAATCGGGCGGCCGTGTCTGTAGAGCTTATCCCGAACGGGCAGAGCCCGTCGGTAGCACTGCCAGGCCAAGGACTTCTGGAAGTTGTCCATAGGTCCCGGGCCGAAAGTCCTACCGAATAGACTGGCCAGTTCGTCCCCCTCCATGCCTAGGGTTTCTCCAAGGGCGTCGTCGCACGTGCTAACCACCAGCCCTCTGTAGAATGACGAGGTGGAGTCTCCACCGATAGCCGGGTCCGCCTGCCAGAGAGCCGTGAGCGCCTGTGCACACTCGGTGTGCTAGTCGCCCAATTTTCTCGGTTTTTGCTTCACCCAGGATTGTAGCTCGGTGAGCGAGACGAGCCTCGGGAAGGCTCGCCTCACAAACGGGGCCCACACCGGTTGACCGGTGAGGAATACCTGAAGGTGCCGTAGCCTCAATGCGTGTTTACGCATTTTTAGCCACGGCATCCCCAGCCCTCCTTTCAAAGGGTGTTGACAGCAGATGGATCTCCTCACAGAGGAGACCTCTTCTTCCAAAGGAATTGAAAGAGAGCGCACTCCATTTTGGCGAGGAACTCACCCGGGAAAGGCACGACAGTCAAACGGTAATAGATGACGGACGCTATGTAAGCGTTCGCCACCTCCGCCCGACCTTTCAGGGATAGTTTGCACTCGGCCCACTTCAGGGTCAGTGCAAACACCCTATTCGTAACCTTATCCCAGTTTTTCTACACCTGGAGGTCCGGTCCTAACCAGACCCCAAGCAACTTCACCGGGCACTCCGCCCACCTTCCGACGATACCGTCGGACGGCATCGGTTTGCCCCACCACTCGCCGAGTTGCAAAGCGACTGACTTGTCCCGATTCAGCTTAGCCCCTGTCAACCTTTCGTACTCCTCCAGTAGGGTGCTGATTGCCCCTATTTCCGAGGTGGTCGACACCATTACCGTTACGTCATCGTCGTAGGCCGACACCCCTTTGCGCAATCCTGGTTCCAAAGGTATACCCTGCAACAACTCCAACTTCCGCAGTAGTGGCTCGAGAGCCAATACATACAGAAGGGAGGAGAGAGGGCACCCCTGTCGGATGGAGCGGGTGATTTCGAACGGCTCCGAGAGGTAGCCGTTCACCTTGACTCTAGAGCAGATGCGGCTACTATGCATGGGTGTGATCCAGCCCCTGAAAACGGGTCCGAAACCAGCCGCCGCTAGCACCGCATCCAGGTAATCATGGTCCACCCTATCGAAAGCTTTAGACTGATCTAAATTGATCAGGGTCCCACCAAAGCCGGATTCGTTCCCAACCCTCTCTATGATGTATCGCATGAGGTGGAGGTTGTCGTGGATGGACCTGGACGGGATAGTGCATGTCTGCTCATCTCCCACCAGGCCTCCCACGACAAGCGCCAGCCTCTTCGCTAACACCTTGGCTAAAATCTTTAACTCCGCATTTAGCAGAGTTATGGGCCTAAAATTACTAATGTCATCCCCCTTGTTCTCGTCCTTCCTCACTAGCGAGACTACGCCCTTGGTCACAGAACATGGAATTCTCCCGTTTTGTTGCCAGTTGCAGTAGACCGCCTCGAGGAGATCGGGGAACAAGTCCGGCATATTAATATATAGTTCGTAGGGCAGACCATCGAGGCCTGGAGATTTGCGTTTGCCGCATAGGCAGCTGAGATCGGCCTGCCGCAGGACCTCGCCTCCCGTCCGAAAGACGCGGCAGGCCGTCGAGGTATGGACCGAAATCCCCATCCCCAACTGCCCCCCCCCCCCTCCCCTCCCGAACAATCGGGCAAAGACCTCGCCCATTTGCTTAGGTTCAAGGATCACCTGTCCATCCTGGTCTCGCAAAGACCGGATAGTGGATCTAATCCCACTTTTGGCTTCTGTCACGCAGGCCCAGCTAACAGCTTTGGCCCCCTCGTTTCCCAAAGCACGTATTTGGCTTCGGACAACGCAGCCTTCGTATTTCGCGTCGAAGAACTGGCTCAAGGCCGTTCTCGACGATTGCACTCTGGCCACGTTGCCGCTTCTAATTGCCTCTTCAACATTAACTACCAACTCCCTTTCCTTCCTATTTCTATCTGAGGCTAACTCCTTACTAACTCCTATTGAAACTACTCTAATCTCTCTTTTCAGAGAGCCCCACCACCTGCTATTGACGATGGCGCCCGTCAACCGCTCCTTAACTAAGATTCTAATCCGGTCCCTGTAAGCTTTACTTGTCGGTAAGGACAAGTTGAGCTTCCAGTAACCGGGTCCCTGCCTATGCATTCTATCAAGATGGACTATGCAGGTCACTAACTTGTGGTCTGAATAGCCAACCATGAGCATTTCTGAACAAATTAAAAAGTTCCTATCCTTAATTCTAACTAAGAACCTATCTAGGTACGATCTAGATTGACCGCTATGGTTTGTCCAAGTCCAGGTTGGCACAGTAGGAAAATCTAGTCGATATCTATCGGCCAGGTCAAACCGGCCGATTAAACCCTTGAGGTTGTTACAGCCCCTCCCCTCTATCGGGACATGCCCCTACATAGTCCCAACTTGCATCTAGGATACTGTTCCAGTCCCCCACTAAAAACAAGGAGCGGAACGTCCCTAGAAATTTCTCCAGACGATGGAAGAAGTCCGGCCGCATTGCCCCAAAAGGGGCGTATACGGCGACCAGCCTAAAAGCTTCGCCTTCACCACTGCCAAGGTCCAGAACCTCTAGTCGACCCTCCGGGCCCAAGTGTACCGTCTGTGTAGCGAGACCCAGATGTTTTTGCAGCAGAACGACAACCCCACCCCTACCTCCGGGCTGACAGAGAGATGCGTGCATCTCAAAGTCATCAAAGGTGGGGGCTAGTTGTCGCACGTTGCTGAACCGGGCCTCGCAAATAACCATCACATTTATACATCGTGACCTGAGGTCATTTAGAAGTTTAGCTTGCTTCCAAGGTGAGCCCAGGCCACGCGCATTTAGACAACCTACTCTTAACACAGCCATGTTGGTGGTAAAGAGAGAGGCACTTACCTCTCTGCGTCCCTGGGTCCGGGCTGTTCAGTTTCCATGGGGGTGGTGGAGGGGTTGTTGGGTGGGGTGGTGGTTTGTGGTGGTGTGGGGGTATTAGTGTGTGGAGGGGTTGGGTGTTTGGAGTTGTGTGGGTGTTTGAGGAGGGGAGGGGAAACCTTTCAGGAGGACGCGGTTGAGTGGCCTGGTGCAGGGTGGCCCCACGTCCTCAGGGTAAATGTTTTTCAATGTTTTAAAAATGTCAAGTAGGATCTTCACCATTTTCAGGTTAGGGAGTCCCGTTGCCATTGTAAAATTCGGCTCTTCGGTTTGTACCAAAGGGTTATTGTTTATTTTGTCTGCTAAGTTTGTATTGTTTTTGTTTATGTATGTGTTAAGTTTTTGTGTTGTTGTGTTTGTTTTTGTTTGTTGTTCTTGAGTGTGCTTGCGTTTTGTTGTATGTGTTGTGTTGTCAGGTGGGGTTATTTTTGTTTGTGTTTTGTGTGTACGTTTTTTTCTTTTGACTTTTTGGAAGGGAGCCTCCTCGTCTTCCGAGGATATGAGCTCCTCTTCCGTATTGGAGGGGAGGGGTATATTACCAGGTTGTGTTTGCACTGCGTGTGTTTTTGTATTTTTGTTCTGAGGAGAGGGGCTGGGTGGGACCGTGTTTTGGGTTGTTTTCTTGAGCTGTTGTTGTTGATGTTGTTGTTGTGGTGGTTGTGGTGATGTTGGTGGTGTTATTGTTTGTGGTGTTTGTAATAATGGTTTCTTTTTTATCAGTTGAGGGCATGCAACTCTCAAGTAACCTCTGCTTGCGCAGTGGTAACACGCGGGTCGCCTACCCTCAACTGAAATATTTATGTAGGTCTCTCCATCTAAATGAATTCTCTGTGGGATCTTCACTATCCTTTCTGGGCTCATCTACGCTGGTCCCACTTTCCAACCGAGATTACAATGTCTTGGTCAAAGTCTAAAACGCCTCAAAGTAGCCACCAAGTGTCTACTTTAGGTCTTATGCAATTGAATTTTATTTTTTGAGACCTTCTCATTTAAGACGGGAAAAAGGTGAAGTGGGTGGATACAATGGGCGCAATGGAATGTTTTTGCGCCGGTTCTTGATCCTTCATAAGCACCGAGATGCTACCGAAGAGTTTGCCTTTTTGAATAAACAAAATACTTTCCATTTGGTTCCTTAAAACCAACTCTATCTCACTCTGAGACGGTTGTACTGTTTTTTTTTGTAGCATTCGAGATTGTCCTGAACACCACCGTGCTCGTGGCAATTTCTCTTTTTATTTCTTCTGGGGAATTAATGCTGAATGAACCATCGGGTTCGAAAGTCACATACCTTTTTGCTTCTTCCAACTTTTGCTTTGCGTTGGTTAAATCCAAAGGTAGGAACACTTGTGGTTTTTTTTACAGTTTCCGCAAAGGAAATTTTGTTGTCGTTGTCTTTCTTGTTATTGTTGTTGTTGTCGCTGTTCACTTTGGTGTTCGTATTGGTATCAATAATTTTTCCGTTGCTGGTATTATTTCCAATTTTTCTTTTTTCGGTTGTTGTCTGTTGTTCCTTATTAACGCTTTTCGTTAAAGGAAGGGGGGGGGAGCTGGGTACTTTGTGCTTTCATTTTTCCTCGAAGATTTTTTTTTTCTTTGGGGAGCGTGGCACCATGACTTGTATTAATCCCGTCCATTACTACAAGCTGAGTTCACAAAATTGTAAGAAGACAACTTTCACCCCAAAAAGGGGCGAAAATAATAATAACCCCAACGTCTGCAGGCCCAAACGAGGAGTTAAAGTATAACACAATAGAAAAATATATCCAAAAACTCACTCTTTACAAGGTAAAACCAATGTAAAACACAGAGCTCGTTAATACACGTCTACCTCCGTCGACAGACAGCATATGTCTAAATCACCATAAAAAATATAAACAGCAGACAAAGAAAATACAATTGTTTCATTCTCTTGTGAATTGAGAAATTTCTTTTTCTGTTATTTATTTATTTATTTTTTTTGTCTGTTGTTTTTCATTTAGTGACATAATATATTGTGTATGCTGAACAACGGCATCACTCACGATACTGATAGCTGCAGGCCAAGGATGGAAACTAATAGAATTGAGTGTATATATATATATGATGACTGCAACTCGATTTCGATTTACTTTGTTCTTAACTCTGTAGCGGAGATTCATTCGGTCTCCTAATTAGAATTTTAGTCTACGACTTCTGCTATACCATTTACGTGGTTTTGTCTTTGCGTGCTATTGTTCTCCACGCTCCACATATGACGTATTATCTTCGTTTTTTTCGTTCATTGCCAGAGAACGTCTCTATGAACCACCTAAGAGAACATTAGTCTACGACTTCTTTTATACCATAAACGTGGTTCTGTCTTTGCGCGTAATTGTTTTTCACCGCTCCTATTAATGACGTATTATATTCGTTTTTTCCCGTTCTTTGCCAGCGAACGTTTCTACGAACCAAAGTATCGTCTTCCTGTCTTCCTCCGGTTGCAACGTTTTTTGAAATATCCACTTCTGCGTTTACAGATTGACTTTGTTAGTTTCAGAAGATCCCGTTAAGGGTGAAAGCAGCGATTCTTTGCTTAAACTTTAATCTGTTATTTTAATAACTATATATATATACTACTAAAACTCTGTGATTGTGTGCTTGTCTGTAATTTAATATAGCCAAAACGGCGCATAATGGGGAAATACTTTTAAATGGAATAAAACAAGTTTCGTGTAAATCGGAGCCGGGTTCCCGGGATACGGGTTTTTTCCGGGTACCTTCATAAAGAGAAAGAGAGAAAGAGATAGTGGTTGTGAGAGAGTAGATTGAAAGAGAGACATAAAAAGACAGAGAAGGAAAATGGAAGAGGGAGAGGGAGAGAGAGAGAGAGAGAGAGAGAGAGAGAGAGAGAGAGAGAGAGGGAGAGAGAAAGAGAGAACTGATGGTATTGTTGAATGAAGTTATAACAGGTGACTTCAAAGAGTCGAATACAGCATTACTGTATCTAACTCGAATTTGGTGACTGAATATTAAGTCATATGTATCATATAACTTGTATTAGGACATGATGTGTGTAGCGAATATTTCCTGGTAAATAGGAAGGGTTTCTAAGTCTGTGTGTGTGTATATATATATATGTATATATATATATATATATATATATATATATATATATATATATATATATATATATATATATATATACGTTTGTGTGTGTGTATATATGTGTGTATATGTGTATATATATATATATATATATATATTGTATGTGTGTATGTGTGTGTGTCTGTGAACAGTATATATATATATATATACATACATACACACTCACATATATATATATATATATATATATATATATATATACAGGGTATTCCAAAAATGTATACACACTTCAACAACATTCTAATCAGCATGTATACATTTTTGGGGACACTCTGTATATAGATATATAGACAGATACATAGACACGCGCACACACACACATATATATATAAACACACATACACACACACACATATATATATATATATATATATAAACACACACATATAAATGGAGTCACTCCGTCGGTTACGACGACGAGTGTTCCAGTTGATACTATCAACAGAACAGCCTACTCGTGAAATTAACGTGCAGGTGGCTGAGCATCCCACAGACACGCGTACCCTTTACGTAGTTTTCAGGGAGATTCAGTGTGACACAGAATGTGACAAGGCTGACCGTTTGAATTACAGGTACAACTCATTTTTGTCAACTGAGTTGCTCAAGGACACATCGCCCCGCCGGAAATCGAACTCAAGACCAACGATTGTGAGCCGAATACCCTAACCACGCACTTTCACACACACACACACACACACACATATATATGCAAACACAAACACGCACACACACATATATATATATACAAACGCACATACACATATACACACTCACATGCACACACGGAGACAAGCACACAGGCACACACAAACATACACATAAATAAACACACACACACAAACATATATATATATATATATATATATATATATATATATATATATAAACACACACTCACACACACATATACATAAATAAACACACGCACGAAAATATATATACTAACACACACGCGCACACATACACATATACAGAAACATACAAACACGCACACATATATATGAACACACACACGCACATATATATGAACACACACACACACATATATACATATAAACACACACATATACACAGCCACTTTACTGTGAAACCAAATATTAAAAAACAATTTCTTCTCTCCTACAATTATTTGTTCACTCTCTCTCAAAATATTACCCGTCTCTTACCAAAATATTATACTATTCTCACCCTCTCTATATCACTACATGCTTCACTCTCACTAGACCAACATTCTCTCCCTCTCTCTCTCACTAAACAACCAAACTCTCTCCCTCTCTCTATATCCGACTACATACCTCACTCTCTCACTCTCACCATTCCCACTCTCTCATTAAACCACAAAAATGATCTCCCCTCCCTCCTCTATGTACCACTACATACCTCACTCTCTATCATTCTCACATTCTCACAATTCTCTCACTAAACCACGAAACTCTCTGCCACCCTATATATCCCACTACATACCTTACTCTCTCACAATCCCCCCCTCTCTCTCTAAACCAACAAATTATCTCCCGCTCTCTATATCCCACTACATACCTCACTCTCTCTCATAATTCCCCCTCACTCACTAAACCACTAATCTATCTCCTCCTCTCTAAATCCCACTACATATCTCACTCTCTCTCTCTCTCTCTCACAATTCCCCTTCTCTCACTACACTAGACCATCAAATTTTATATATATATATATATATATATATATATATATATATATATATATATATAGTAATAATAATAAATTTGAAGACTAAAATCCAAAGAGGGCTCGATAAGGATAAATATATATCAAATATATAAGAACCGTAGAGCAAATATTTATTAAAATAACAGCTTATTATTATGTGGTGGTTGAGGGTCCAGTCAGAAGTAGCCGTCTAGTTTCAGAAGATCCCGTTAAGGGTGAAAGCAGCGATTCTTTGCTTAAACTTTAATCTGTTATTTTAATAAATATATATATATATATTTTTTTTTTCAATCACATATATATTTTTTTATTTGTTTGACCCGAATTACTTCATCGTTTTTTTTTTTTTTTTTTTTTGGGGGGGGGGGGGGGGGTGTACGGATGATTGTTTAACCATCGTCTCAGTGTGTTTGGCCTTTAGCGTTTGTTATAGCTCTGGTTTATCTGAATCATTGAACACTTGCCACACATCTCGGAGGTTGTTTTTCGTTATTTCGTGGGCCGAAATGCGATTCTCGATAATTTATATATATATATATATATATATATATATATATATATATATATATATATATATATATATATATATATATATATATATATATATATCCCAC
This sequence comes from Eledone cirrhosa, assembly GCA_964016885.1. Taxonomy (NCBI): domain Eukaryota; kingdom Metazoa; phylum Mollusca; class Cephalopoda; order Octopoda; family Eledonidae; genus Eledone; species Eledone cirrhosa. Next base: position 264,505,322 of record OZ024741.1, read on the forward strand.
TACATTATTGTTTTACTTTGAAACAACAAATGTTTTCATCTTCTGTAAAGAACGACAAAGTTCTCCATTCTCTCCGCCACCTTTTGAACCTTTCGTGTGTGGGGGAGATTTTTCTTTTGCGGGTAGTGTGCTTTTGTTGAATTATTTGACAGTTTAAAATATGTGGTGGTTGAGGGTCCAGTCAGAAGTAGCCGTCTCCAACTGATCCGGCTGGATACCCAAGCTGGATATCAGCCAAGCTCATGGATGTTAACCAACCATCTTCTTCAGGGTCTGCCCCTGTGTCTCCTGCTAGTTGGTGAAAATAGATGAAACTTTAACATGACTTCATATTGGAGAGGTTTGTGAAAAGTGGGAGAAAGCGTATTTGTTTTCTAATAAAGAGCTTACCAATATTGAGGTGGAATATTATCAGACAAAAATGACAGATCAAATATTCAAACAACAACAAATAAAAATAGTGGAATTAAAACCATATATTTACATAAACCTCCAGATCGATATCTACGTTTGCATATACTTAAATAAACCTATAGATCGATATCTATGGCTGCATATACTTAAGTAAGCCTATATATCGATATCTATGGCTGCATATAATTAATTAAGCCTATAGATCAATATCTACGATTGCATATGCCTACATAAAAGTATATTCAATACTAAAGGTCACATTTTTAAATAACACAAATCAACATTTTTTATCAACATATTACTGTCAATCTTATTGGTCAGCTGTACTCATCAGCAGTTGAAAAGAGGTGTAAACACACATATATATATATACATTTATACATACATACATGATGGCTGCCCCCTCGTTATCGAGTATGACCATTGCACGATATACCATTATTAATAATTATTAATTAATTCTATCGAGTAATGCCTGTGCATGAAGATATTTATTAAAGTGAGGAAAGACTGTGCACTGAGCCAATCCCACTCTCTGAACAACAGTAGCTATAACCCGAAAAGAAGAAAAGATCAGCATCATCGGTAACTACTGAGACGCGGGTTTTATGTTGGAGTTATTCCAGTTTCCTGAGTTGCCTTCTCCTAGAAGAATGCCCTGACAAAGGCTAAGGGTCCTTCACTCCCAGTGGTTTAACCGCGCGATTGGGTATCCAGCTCGATTATTTCTATGTCCCAGCGCATGCATGCATGCATGCATACATACATACATGGTGGCTGCCAACTCGTTTTCGAGTACGGCCACTACTTTATATCCATGTAGGAGAACCCCTACCGATGCGCTGAACGAGTGTGACTTTTTAGTCCAGCCAGCGACTTGAAAACTCTGGTACAAACATTACACTTGTGACAATTATTGACCATGGTACAATGTGACGACAAGTGCAGAGAGATCTCCAGATATAAAGCAATGCATACATACATACATACATACATATATAGACAGTCAACGCGATCAGTCGCAATTTTTGGTGTGGGAGACTATTCATTAAATTTAAGATGAATACTATCTCCGACAGTAATGCCACAATTACCAGTGATGTTGAATAACTGAATATTCTTCTGACTATATCTACTGAAGACAACTTTTATTCGAATTCGTGGAGATATCAGACTAAATACGTAATTCATTTTACAAGGATTTGCTACAAACAGCATGGCTGAACACAACATCAATGGAGTACCGAAGAAAAACAAGAAAGGTAAAGAAAATTTATTCAGTTGTAGCTACAGAAGAAACCGAAATTATAAATCGCATTTCTCTTGGAGTTGCGAAATTAATGATGATTTATTTAATTGTTATAAAATGGCAAAAAACAATCCCTCCATTGGCTATATCAACAGAAGGAAGCTACACTGGGACGAAATACATCCAGAGCTAAATCACTTCACAGCGAAACAATTACGCCAGCAAGCGACGTTTGTTGAACGTAAAAATAAGATAAATATTATTAATTGTAAGTCCCCCACAACAAACATGGAATCATCAACAGGTCGCCATGCTACTAGACTTCCTAGCAGCCATGCCTGTAAGAAATTTGACACCACGTGTACCATCTAAGTCTACCTCGAATGCTGCGGAAAACACTATCGATAATAATAATAATCGAAGAAATAATAATAATAATCGGATAATTTGATACCACGTGTACCATCCGAGTCTACCTCTACTATTGTGGAAAATACTATCGATAATGATAATAATCAAAAGTATAAACAATTGAAAATTTCCCTCGACGAAATCTTCCAGAGAGAAATTAATTCATGTATAAACATTTCTCTTGCTATAAACATTTGTATAAACATTTGTATAAACATTTCTCTTAAAACAATATTTAATAAAAAAAAAAAATAAAAAAAAAAAAAAAAAGGAAATATTACGTGTTATTGACGAAATAGGGGATGAATATTTACGACGGATAAAAACCCCAACATTTTGGCAAATCAACGCCTCTTTATATGTCTTAGCAACGACAGTGAAGCATTATCTCGGTGATAGCAGAGATATTAACAAGAACAAAACACCACCAAAAATACCATCATATATAACTAAAATAGAAGAATTTCAACCAAGATGCAGTGTGGCTAAAAGAAATCTAAAAGAACTATTGCTCCTACACTACAACAAAAACATACGAAATAAGTGAGGGTACCCTTGAGACTGTGATAAGAAAACTCCAAGATAAGAAAACACCAGGAAGAGACATGATTGTCGGCTACTGGTACAAAAAAACTGATATTCTATCGGAGGTATCTTACCGACCTCTACCAACAAGTTCTTAAGGAAGATACACTTATACCAGAATGGTTGACATTAGCACAAACATTATTGGTCCCCAAGAACAAAGACACCCACCTGGCAAAAACTACCGACCCATTACATGCCAGAACCTGATGTATAAGATGTATACAGCCTGCCTGAATCTATTCCTCCAAGATCACTGTGAAAATAATAACATCATCACAGATGAACAAGCAGCTGGAAAAAAGGGGTTTGGGGATGTACTGAACAACTCCTAATAAACAAAACTGCGATGTCGGGGCTGCGACAACTTAGGAGGAATATGGCTACAGTCTGGCTGGACTACACACATACATACACATATACACTCACACACATGCATACATACATACGCATACACATACATATATACACTCACACACATATATACACATATATATACACACATATACACACACATACACACATATATACACACATACACACATACATACAAACATACATACACACACTCACATACACATACATACATACACATACACATACACACACATATACACTCACACACATATATATACACACATACATACATACATGCATACACTCACATACACATACATACTCACGCACACACACATACATACACACATATATACACACACATACACGCATATATACACACATACACTGATACATACATATACACACATATACACACATACACTCACACACACATACACACATACATACACACATACATACACATACATAACACATACATACATACATACATATGCACAGACACACATGCATGCACCCACACACACATACATATGCATGCACAACCCCCCCCCCCCCGTACACATATACACATACACACATGTATGTACCCGCCCACACACACATACATATATATATATACAGATATATAGACATACATAGACACACATACATACATACATACCTTCACACACATATATACATACACACATTCATACACATACATATACATACATATACACATAAACACACACACATACATACACACACACATGCATCCATCCCCACTCCATACATGCATGCATCCACCCCATCCAACACACATACATACATATGCATGTACACACACATACACATACATTCATATACATGTACCCACACATACACACACATACATACATATGCATGTACCCACACATACACACACACATACATACATATGCATGTACCCACACATAGACACACATTCATACATATGCATGTACCCACACATACCCACACATACACACATATGCATATACCCACACATACACACATACATACATATGCATGTAACCACACATACACACATATACATACACATACAGATGCATGTACTCACACATACACACACATACATTCATATGCATGTACCCACACGTACACACACATACATACATATGCATGTACCCACACATACACACACATACATACATATGCATGTACCCACACGTACACACACATACACACATATACATGTACCCACACGTACACACACATACACATACATACATATACATGTACCCACACATACACACACATACATATGCATGTACCCACACATACACACACATACATACATATGCATCTACCGACACATACCCACACATACACACATATACATGTACCCACACATACACACACATACACACATATACATGTACCCACACGTACACACACATACACATACATACATATACATGTACCCACACATACACACATACATATGCATGTACCCACACATACACACACATACATATGCATGTACCCACACATACACACACATACATACATATGCATGTACCCACACATACCCACACATACACGCATATACATGTACCCACACATACACACACATACACACATATACATGTACCCACACGTACACACACATACACATACATACATATGCATGTACCCACACATACACACACACATACATATGCATGTACCCACACATACACACACATACATATGCATGTACCCACATATACTCACACATACACACACATACATACATATGCATGTACCCACACGTACACACACATACATATACATACATATACATGTACCCACACATACACACACACATACAGATGCATGTACCCACACATACACACACATACACACATATGCACACGCATACATACATATGCATGTATCCACACATACCCACACATACCCACACAAACACACACATACATATGCATGTAATCACACTTACACACACATACACATACATACATACGTATGTACCCACACATACACACACACATACATACATATGCATGTAACCACACATACCCACACATACATACATATGCATGTAACCACACATACACACACATACATACATACGCATGTACCCACACATACACACACATACATACATATGCATGTAACCACATATACACACACATACACATACATACGCATGTACCCACACATACACGCACACATACATACATATGCATGTACCCACACATACCCACACATACACACACATACATACATATGCATGTACCCACACATACACACACATACATATGCATGTAACCACACATACACACACATACACATACATACGCATGTACCCACACATACACACACACATACATACATACGCATGTAGCCACACATACACACACATACATACATATGCATGTACCCACACATACACACACATACACACACATACATATGCATGTAACCACACATACACACACATACATACGCATGTACCCACACATACACACACACATACATACATACGCATGTACCCACACATACACACACATATACATACATACGCATGTACCCACACATACACACACACATACATACATACGCATGTAGCCACACATACACACACATACATACATATGCATGTACCCACACATACACACACATACATATGCATGTAACCACACATACACACACATACATACGCATGTACCCACACATACACACACACATACACACACACATACATACATACGCATGTACCCACACATACACACACACATACATACATACGCATGTAGCCACACATACACACACATACATACATATGCATGTACCCACACATACACACACATACACACACATACATGTACCCACACATACACACACATACATATGCATGTAACCACACATACACACACATACACATACATACGCATGTACCCACACATACACACACATACATACATATGCATGTAACCACACATACCCTCACATACACATACATACACATGTACCCACACGTACACACACATACATATATATGTACATCATGTTTGTAAGTGTGTATATTTCGTACACTAGCTACACCTGTAACATAACCTCTCTCTCTACCCCTCTCTTTCTCCTTCTCTCTTACGCTCTCTCTCTCTCTCACTCTCTCTCTCTGCCTGTCTGTTAGTCTCTACCTCACCCTCTCTGTCTTTGTTCGACTCTCTCTCCCTAATTTTCTAGATATCTCTCTATATCACTCTCCTTTTTTTCTTGTCACTCTCTCTCTCCTCTTTTCTAGTTCTCTCTCCCACCCTCCCTCTCTCTCTCTCTCTCCTCTTTTCTAGTTCTCTCTCCCACCCTCTCTCTCTCTCTTTTTCTTGTCACTCCCACTCTCTCTCTCTCCCACCCCCACTCATCTCACTCTCACCCTCTTTTTCTTGTCACTTTTTCTCTCTTTCTCCTCTTTTCTAGTCCCCCCCCCCTCTCCCTCTTTGTCCAACACCCCCCCTCTCTCTCTTTCTAGCTCGCTCAGTCCCCCCTCTCTCTCTCACCCTCCTCCTCTTTCTCGACGCCAGTCATTTTAACAAATCTATTTCAAACACACAACCATTGAATCTCAGGACAACAAAATAAAAATACCAAAACGAGGCTCCTATGTCAAAACGAGGCTGTTATGTCAAAATTATGTCGCTTAATTGATTTCAAAAATATTTTTATTGCTTTTAGTATTACTTTTTCAAATTTCATTTGAAAAGGAAAATCAGAGTGGATAGGGAAGTGCTTCCTTCCCAGCATTTTGTTGAAAGTTGGGTGAGAGAGACGAGAAGGGCGCGCGTGAATAGGCCTGCTTTGAGTATGGGTCTGTAGATTGGAGGTGGTAACTTGGGAGAGGGCACTTGTCCTGGTGGTCAGGGTCACCGTGGCTATATGTGGGATATTTCCACGAGAGACCCTTGGAGTCTCTTCAGCTTTCGGGATATTGCTGTTTGTTTTTTAAATGTTTTTTTTTCTTAATGTTATTAATTTTATTTTACACAAAAAAATCCCACACTGTATCATCCTGTACCGTCTTTAATGTTTCCTTAATGTGAACCTTGTGTGGCTAATAAAGAAATTATTATTATTATTTATGGCCCTTTGCGTTCTGAGTTCAAATTCCGCCGAGGTTAGCTTTTCCTTTCATCCTTACAGGTTCGATAAAATAAAGTACCAGTAATACACTGAGGTAATTGCTGGCCTTGTGCCAAAGTAGAATTCATTTTTACTTTTAATTATTATTTTTGTTGTTTTTAAATCAATTTTCTATTTATCATCACAGCAATTATTTCATTAGTTTTGAAATGAACAGAGAACTTTACACACACACATACAGAGGCACATTTACACACATACACACACGTACAGAGGCACATACACACACATACACACACACATACATACACATGTGCAGACACACACACAGGCACACATGTACACACAAGCATACAATCGCACATGTACATACACACACACATGTATACACACATGTACACAGGCAGACAGACACACACACGTACGGAGACACACGCGCACAGTCACACACACACACATACAGAGTCACATTTATACCCCAAATAAAAGTATGTTTTACATTAAAGGATTAGAATATATTTCAGAAGACATAATAGACGAAAGGAAAACAGCAGGAAAATACTATTACTTTGTGCCTACTACTACTACTAATACCACCACCAATACTACTACTACTACTACTACTACTACTACTACTACTACTACTACTACTGCTACTACTACTACTACTATTACTACCACTACCACTACTACTACTACCACTATTACTACTACTGCTACTACTAATACCACTACCACCACCAATACTACTACTACTACTACTACTACTACTAATAATAATAATAATAATAATACTGGTACTACTACTACTACTGCTGCTACTACTACCACTGCCACTACTAGTACGACTACCACTACCACTACCACTACCACTACTACTAGTACTACTACTAGTACTACTACTACCACTACCAATACCACTACCACTATTACTACCACCACCACAACTAACACCATCCCCACTATCGTCACTACCACCATCACCACCACTACCACCGCCACCACCACTAACACCACCACCACCACTAACACGACTACTACCACCACCACCAACACCACCTCCATCACCACCACCACTACCACCACCACCACCACCACTAACACCACTAACACCACCAGCACCAGCACCACCAGCACCACCATCACCACCACTAACACCACCACCACCACTACCAACACCACCACCACTACCATCACCACCACCACCACTAACACCACCACCACCACCACTACCATCACCACCACCACCACCACTAACCACCACCACTGGCACCATCACCACCACCACTACCACTACCACCACCACTAACACCACCTCCACCATCACCACTAACACCACCACTACTACCATCACCACCACCACTACCACTACCACCACCACTAACACCACCTCCACCATCACCACTAACACCACCACTACTACCAACACCACCACCACCACCACTACCATCTCTAACACCACCACCACTAACACCACCTCCACCACCAACACCACCACCACCACCATCACCACCACCACCATCACCACCACAACTGCCACTACCACCACCACCATTACCACCATCATCACTATTTCCATCAAAGCTATTAAATTAATCTAGGAATTAATAGTTATAAGTTAATGTTGTTTCAGATGTCCTTACTGAAAGATCGTCCTATCGACCCAATTTCCAACAATATTCTTCACTGTCAAATCTCTCTGACTCACAGTTCCGTCACCAAAGAATGTCTGTTATTCCTGATTGTAGTTTCTTCAAACAAAAAAAGAAATCATCCAAAATGGCGCACGTTTTTCATCGCTGTAATAAAGTTTTACAGATTGATTTTGATATTCGTTGTGCAAAAGAAAGAAATTATGTACTACCGGATGTACTGCTTTGCGCCTGCGTTGAATGAGATGATAGTATCGGATATTTGGGTGTATATGATAGACGCTAAATAGTGTGCTATTTGCCCTTATTAATCAAGGCATCAAGCGTGTAGATTTTTACGCATGCGCGCACTGATAGTCATGTATAAATGCACGCAGTCATACATGGACACACGCGCGCAAACATTCATACATGCACACAAGCACACACACACGCACGACACACGAACACACACACATACACATGAATTTGTGTTTCATTGTGTAAAATATATTAATATATATTTACATATTCATATATTATATATTTGTACATTGATAAATACATACATACATGCATACATACATACAAACAAACATACATACATACATACATACATATATACATACATACAAATGTACATACATACATGTATGCTTACATGCATGCATGCATCCATCTATGCATACATGCATACAAACATAGATACATTCATAGATACATACATACATACATACATACATACATACATACATACATACATACATACATACATACATACATACATACATCCTTCAAAATTTGCAAAACATTCTTGCGATTCAAGGGATGACAATTTCTTTTCATTTACAACCTTGCCACCAGGAATATACTCGAAATTAAGAGAAAGAGAAAACATACATACATGATGGCCCCAACTCGATTTCGAGTAATTCCATCGCTTGAAACTTAAGCATGGGCATCACGGAGTTGGCATTTTAGTTCTGAAAGGGACTTGCCTGTGGCTAGCAATACCATGCATCACAAGCAATGTCACATATCAAGTAATGCCTGTGCTTGAAGCTTTTTTAAGTGAGGAAAGGCTTTGCACGGAGCCAATCTCACTCTTTGAACATCGAATGCATTTGCCCCAAAAGAAGAACTGGTCTACATCATTGGATGCAAACGAAGTCGCATTGATCTTCTAGAGAGATATCTTAATGAAGACAAGGATTCTCGCTCCACAAAAAAACATACATCGGGATTTTACATATCTCTCTCTCTCTCTCTATATATATATATATATATATATATATATATATATATATATATATATATATATATATATATATATATATATATATATATATATATATGCAAAAGTTGTATTTAAAATTGTTGGGATACAAGTAAATATTTTATAACTGATATAAAGCACTCGACAAGTTTTTGGAGTAGATATACGATATTAATAAATGAAACTATATTTATAAAACCATATTTATTTCATTATACATATTTCAGGGATACCAAATTAAAATATGGTATGCCTTCATCAGACAAAATACAATATATAATCAGTTTTATAAAACTGATTATATATTGTATTTTGTCTGATGAAGGCATACCATATTTTAATTTGGTATCCCTGAAATATGCATAATGAAATAAATATGGTTTTATAAATATAGTTTCCATTTATTAATATCGTATATATATATATATATATATATATATATATATATATATATATATATATATATATATATATATATATATTCAATTATATTAAATAAATGGACACTATATTTATAAAACCATATTTATTTTATTATATATATTTCAAGGGCAACCAAGACAACATTGGCACGCTTTCATCAGGTAAAGTACAAAGTTTGTTTTATAAATATCCATGAAAAACATACCTTATCGGTTGGAAATTAACTGGATGGTGGAAATATATTAGGGATTATTCAAACTTATGTGTGAATATGCAAATGAATATGTAAATAATTGAAAATCAACCGTTTATTTAAATGACACTGGAGAAAGAGAGAAAAAAGGGAGATAGAAAAAATAAAAATATTACGAGAGAGATAGAGAGAAGAAATTAACAAGAGGATGAATAAAACTCATATAACGTAATTTGGGGGAAATATATTCTAAGTATATATGTAATGTTACGTGTATTTACAAGAAATTAGTTGTTAAAATTCTTCTCTAATATCATATTTTCTGTTATAAGTATATAGAAAATAAGTATATAGAAAAATAAATATATAGAAAAATAAATAGATAGAAGAATAGATAGAAAAGTAGATCGAAAAATAAAAAATAAATAGAAAAATAAATAAATAAATAAATGGTCTATAAATGTACAGTCAAAACCAGTGATAATATATTTAACTATGTAGGTGCAACTTTTACAGAATTTAAAAGTCGCTGGAATAATCACAAATGCTCTTTCCAAAGATTTGATAAAAAATCTTCAACTCCTCTTTCAAACCTGATATGGAACTTAAAAGACAAAAAATATGGACTATTCTTCAACTTGGGAAATAATTTCAAAAGCACCCGCGTACCGAAACACAGCTTTATCTAGATTTTGGACATTGTGTGTTGAGGAATTTTTTTTCATACTTATATGTAAGAACTCTATTAATGTAAGAACAAATTTATTTAGTTCTTGTAGACATCGCCAGAATTCAACATTTAGGACTATATATAAATTATAATTACACTTATAATATTTCTACTTATTTCCATAACAATCTTACCCACTTGGTTTTAATATATTGATATCTCTAAATCATATCTATAACATTTGCTATAATTTCACTTCTTAAAGTTTCTTTAAAAATATAACTTTTAAATTTAAATTTAAATTTTAATTTTAATTTTAATTTTAATTTTAATCTTAATAATTTTGAATTCTTTATTTTTTATTTCTTTAATTTTTTATATATTTTAAAAAATTATTTTTTTTTTTTAAATTACTTGTCTCTTATAAATTATTTTTTTTTTTAATTTTCCAGAATTTTTAATATTTTTTAATATTTTTTCAATATTTTTAATTAGTTTTATAACCACTAACTAATTCTGGCTAAATATATCTTTCAACATTTATAGTCTCATACTAACGAATAAATAAACAAAACTTACATTGAATACAAAACCAATATCCTTCATAACTCATTAAAACAATTATCTATAACACGATATACCCATATACCCATCTATTCATTTATTTATATATTTATCTATTTATTTATTTATTTATTTTTTATTTTTTTATTTTTTTTTTTTATTTTGTATTATTTATTTATTTTTATTTTTTTTTTACTTTTTATTTATTTATTTTTTATTTTTTTTATTTTTTTTTTTATTATTTTTTTTTATTTATTATTTTTTTTTTTTTATTTATTTTTTTTTATTTATTTTTTATTTTTTTTTTTTTATTTTTTATTTTTTATTTTTTTTTTTTTATTTTTTATTTATTTTTTTTTTTTTTTTTTTTTATTTTTTGTTTTTTATTTTTTATTTTTTATTTTTTATTTTTTATTTTTTATTTTTTATTTTTTATTTTTTATTTTTTTTTTTTTATTTATTTTTTTATTTTTTTTTTTATTATTTTTTTTTTTTTTTTACTTTTAATTATTTTTTATTTTTTATTTTTTATTTTTTATTTTTTATTTTTTATTTTTTTTTTTTATTTTTTTTTATTTTTTTTTTTATTTTTTTTTATTTTTATTTTTTTATTATATTTTTTTTTTTTTTTTTTTAATTTATTTTTTTTTTTTTTTTTTTTTTTTGCCGAGAAGCACAGGGTAGTTCAGGATTGGTGGGGTACCCGAGTCACTCCAGGGTCGTCCACCCCCTATCGGGGAATTTATTTTGTTATATTTATGCATAGTTTATTTTATATTTTTATATTTTCATTGTTAAATTAGTCTTGCCATTGTGCACTTTTACTCGACCTTATTGTAAACCCCCACTGTCCCTGTCTTTGTATTGTCCCCTACATGTCGGCCCTTGTGGCTAATAAATGAAATCATTATTATTATTATTATTATTGACGAAAGTGGATGTACGTTTTTTGAAGCTCCGTGAGTAAGCAATTTTTTGAGGATTAATTGTAGAGAATTGTTTATTTTTTGTACCGCTGAAGCATTATAAGACATTAATTTGTATCCTGTGAAGGAATAACTCATAATATTTGGGCCTTTTGGCCCAAATATTTGAACTTTATTTTGAAAAAAAATAATAATTTTTTTCTCAAAAAAACATGGCGGAGCCACGCCCCCTAGAGGCGGGTCTGCTGTCGTGCAACGGCGACTTGAGCGTTGAGAGGAGAGGTGAGGCGAGGAGCGCCACCAGCACGAATGTGAGCAGCGACAGTGCCAGCACCAACGGGCCGAGCGGCGCGGAAGGTGGTAACAGCGACAACACCAACACCAACAAGCCGAACAGCGCAGAAGGTGGTAATAGCGAGAGCACCAACAAAACGAACAGCACAGAGAGTAATAGTAGCGACAGCAACAGCACCAACAAGGCCAACAGCACAGAGGGTAACCACGACACAGGGGAGAACAACAACAGCAATAGCAGCAGCAACACCAACAAGAACACTTTCGCTGCTGTGGCAGCGGCTAAAAGGAGACCATGCTACAGCATCGACTTAACCAACAGAGAGGAAAAGTTGGCCCAGGCCTGGAAAATCATAAATCAAGAGCAGACCTGGGCAAACTTAACTGTCCCGGCAGAAGCCATTGAGGCAGTGGAAAAAAGAACGGTGCATTTCAGATGCATCTCAGTAGAGACAAAGAGGGCAGCGATAATCGCCCAAGCTGACATAGAAGCCGCACTGAAATACATCAGAGAGGACACAGACTTCATAGAGAGGGGCAGGCAATACGGCACCGTTTCGGTGCTGTTCAAGTCTGAAGCCCTCGCTGTGAAGCATTCAATGACCCCTTGCAAAACCAGCAAGGTTATAATGTACCCCTCCCACATGGGAAAACGAATAGCACGTGTGCGCATTCCCAGGATTCCACCAGGACTTGATATGTGGTGGCTCCTGGGTTGCGTAATCGTGGAAGGAACGGATACAGTCCCGGTAGAGGCAACGAGAACTGCCAGGGACGACTGGTCCGGGGTTGATCTGGAGATACTGCTCCAAATCAGACCCGAAAACGTGAAAGCAATCCCGGACCACATCCGCCTCCAAAACGGGAGGGTGTTGCATATAATGACTGAGGGCAAAAGGCCACATTGTTTCCTTTGTGGGGAAACGACACACTTGCGAGCCTTCTGCCCTCAACTGCCAAAAAGCGCAAGGGGTCGAAAGATTCCACTGCTGGCGACGCCGGGACAAGGACCACCAGCAACACCGTCAACAATGGAACCACCAAAATTGCACACCCAGGGGGGAAACGAGGAAAGCTCTCCCATTCCCCCTCCCCCCCAAAATACACACACGAACAAGAACATAAACACTCACTCAGACACAAACACGCTCACAGCCACAGACCCCTCATCCTCCAGCAGTGAAGATGAGGGAAAACCAAAGTCCCCCAAAATACAAAAAACAAAACACAAAAAAAAAAGAAATCCACAAAGCACAAACACCCCCACAAAAAAAAATACACACACCACCCACACAAACATTTTCCCCACAGCATCACCAACACAACCACCAAAATCCCCCAAACGCAAACAAGCTAAACAGACACAAGAACAAATAGACACACAAACATCAGAAACTACAGACACCCCACCCACAACAAACGCAGACACAATAGAAACAACACTAACAAAGCTATCACCACCACAATCACACGAACAAATAAAACCCGAGCAACAAAACATTAAAAACTTCGTGCTTGCCAGAAGGGCCAACACGGAATTGATGGCCCATGTAGCACGAAGCACAAACATCGAAAAAGACGGGGAAACATTTGAAGCGAGCACATTTCGCGTACCAGATAATTTGCTTCTGATGCGAATGTCGCTCGCTTCATACAAAGAAATTCGAAAGAGCTTTCCTCGGGATGTGGGAACCCCGAACGTAAAACCCACGTCAAGACTATTAAAGGGGTTCCCAAAAGAAACCCCACAAACCATGGAGGTCGAACCACCCGACCTTCACAAGACCCCGGAAGGTAAGTAAACCTTTCCTCTCCCATTCATCCTGCCAGCATGGCCATAAGAGTAGGAAGTTTAAATGTTCGTGGCCTGGGGTCGCCCTGGAAGCAAGGTCACTTGCTCAACGACCTCAGGTCACTAGGAATGGATGTAATTGCCATCAGCGAGACCAGAATTTCCGACACACGCGCACTGGCGCCGATTTTCGACGATTATCAGATCTTTGCATCTGTTAGTCGGCCGGGAATGGGAGGTGGAGTGGCTGTGCTGTTTAGGAAATGTCTGGATCTCGAGGTAAGGTCAATCTTCCGGGATCCTGACGGAAAGTTGGTGGTCCTGGACGTGAGCAATAGCGAAGGTGGTGCCTTTAGACTGGTGGCCGTCTACGCCCCTACTGGGGCCGGTCGGCCGGACTTCTTTAGGCGCCTGGAAAACTTTCTGCTTACGTCTCGCCCTTTACTGTTAATAGGGGATTGGAATGGCATCTTAGAAGCACGCTGGGATTGTGTGGGAGTATCTGATAGGAGCGGGGGGTGCAAAAGCCTCAAGTACCTGATCAGCCAGTTTCAACTGTCTGACAGGTACCGACTAGATTTCCCTAATGCGCCAGTATGGACCTGGACCAATCGCATAGGGTCATCTAGATCGTACATAGATAGGATTTTCATTAGGAAAAGAGATAGAAATAGTGTAGGATGTCCACATTTTAAAACGGTTGCCTATTCAGATCACAAGCTTGTGATCTGTATGGTCGACCTAGATAAGACACGTAGGTTAGGACCTAGCTACTGGAAGCTAAACATGTCGTTTCCGGCACGTAAAGCTTACAGGGACCGGGTCAACAACTTAGTTAAGCAAAAGTTGACAGGGGGGGTTGTCAACAACAGGTGGTGGGGGGCTCTCAAAAGAGAGATTAGAGCAACCTCGATAGGATTTAGCAAAGAAGTAGCAATAGAGAAAAATAGAAAGGAGGAGGGGCTGATAGCTAAGTTAGACGAGGCTATTTGTAGTGGCATTGCAACAGACGTGCTAGCGGCGAGAATGGCACTAGACCATTTCTTCAATGCGAAACACGAAGGTTGCATTGTCAGAGCTAAGGCGCGTGCTCTGGGGAACGAGGGAACCAAAGCTGCCCGATGGGCTCGCTTTGCAGAGACGCAGCGTGGAAACAAAACCACAATTCGGTCTTTGACGGATCGAGATGGACACGAACTGAGCGATTCCAAGCAGATGTGTGAGGCCTTTCGCCAGCACTTTGCTCGATTGTTCGGGAGGATGGGTGAGTCGGAGACGGCGGCGGACTTCAGTCCCTACCTCGACGGCTTGCCACGCCTCTCGACGGCCGACGCTGAGCGCTGCGAAGAGCCGATAACATCAGTCGAAATTCAGGACGCCCTTGTCGGCTGCTCGAGTCGCAAGTCACCCGGTTTGGATGGTCTGCCCTACGAGCTTTACGTAAATATGCCAGACTTGTTCTCCGATCTCTTCGAAGCGCTCTACTGCAACTGGCAGCAGAACGGGAGCATTCCCAGTTCTGTGAGCCGTGGCGTAGTGACGCTGATAAGGAAAGACGAGAACAAGAGGGACACACTAGATAATTTCAGGCCCATAACCCTGCTCAACACAGAGTTTAAGATTTTGGCCAAGGTGTTAGCGAAAAGGTTGGCGCTTGTCGTCAAAGATTTGGTTGGGGAGGCGCAAACTTGCGCAATCCCGACCAGGTCCATACACGACAACCTCCACCTCATGCGATACATCATAGAGAGGGTTGGGTGCAAACCTGGCTTCGGTGGGGCTCTGATCAATTTAGATCAATCGAAAGCATTCGATAGGGTCGACCATCGGTACTTGGAGGCTGTCCTCGAGGCGGCTGGCTTCGGCCCCGTCTTCAGAAGCTGGATCGCTGCAATGTACAGCGGCATCTGCTCGGTGGTCAAAGTTAATGGCCACCTCTCGGAACCGTTTCAGATCTCTCGATCGGTCCGTCAAGGGTGCCCTCTCTCCTCACTTCTGTACGTATTGACTCTTGAGCCTCTACTGCGGAAGCTGGAGTTGTTGCAGGGCATCCCGCTCGAACCGGGACGCAGAAAGGCTGCGTCCGCTTATGCGGACGACATCACCGTGATGGTGTCGGACACCTCGGAAATCGAGGTGATCCGCACCCATTTGGAGGAATATGAAAGGTTGACGGGAGCAAAACTTAACCCGGAAAAGTCGGTGGGCTTGCAGCTCGGCACCTGGAGAGGCAAGTCCATGCCGTCCAACAGCGTCGTTGGGCGCTGGACAGACGGACCGGTAAAGTTGCTCGGGGTTTGGTTCGGACCAGACCTCCAGGTGGATAAGAATTGGGACGAGGTGACGAGCAGGATAGCCAACCTCACCCAGAAATGGGCTGAGAGAAAGCTATCACTGAAAGGGCGGGCGGAGGTGGCGAACGCGTACATCGCGTCCGTCATCTACTACCGCCTGACCGTCGTGCCTTGCCCCCGTCCACGCCTCGCCAATTTGGAACGGCTCCTTTTCAAATTTTTGTGGAGGGGACGGGTCCCGTTGGTGAGGCGGTCCATCTGCTGCCAGCACCCTCTTCGTGGAGGGCTGGGCATGCCGTGGCTAATGATGCGCAGACATGCGCTGAGGCTGCGACATCTCCAGATATTTTGCCTAAACGGTGAACAGGTGTGGTCGCCGTTTGTTAGACGGGCCTTTCCGCAGCTCATCTCTTTGACTGAGCTGCAGTCCTGGGTCAAGAAGAGACCGAGACTGGGCGACTGGCATCTGGAATGTTGCCAGGCGCTCACTGCACTCTGCAAGGTGGGCAATGCGGTCAGTGGAACTTCCACTCAAGATTTCTATAGAGGATTAGTGGAGGGCAAGTGCGATGACGTACTAGGAGAGGCTCTGGGCGTCAACGAAGTAGAACTGACCAGTATGTTCCGGAGGACTTTCGAGCCGGGGACGATGGATAACTTCCAGAAATCCCTCGCTTGGCAGTGCTACCGGGGGGCGCTGCCGGTTCGGGATAAACTCTACAGGCACGGAAGTGCTGTCAGACGAACCTGCCCGAGATGCGCGCAGAGCGACGAAACCGTTCTGCACGCACTCGTCCAGTGTCCGTGCATTGCTGACTTGTGGGGTTATGTCGAACAGCTATTGTCGCGTGTAGAACGGATCCGGCTATCGTCCGAGTCCATAGTGAAGATTGACCCGCCGCCTTCTTTTGGTCAGGAAGGGCAGGCAATTTTCCTCTGCCTGGTGGCAGTAGCGAAAGAGGTTGCATGGTGGACCAGGTTGAAAGGACTGAAGACAGACACTTTTCTCTTCGGCCAATCCCTCATCAACTTCTTCAAGTTTCACTTGGAAAGGAAGGTGAGGGTGGAGAGAGAAGTGCTGCCCCCCAGTACATTTACTGAAAGGTGGGTGAATGTGGCGAGAATGGCCCGCGTGAGTGGGCCTACTCTGATCATGCGCCTGTAGGCTGGTGAATTCGAGAAGGAGAGGGGTGCCCTTCCCGGGTGCCCTAGGAGCGTCGGGTGGCTCAGGACTGGTGGGGTGCTTGAGTCAACCCTGGGTGGTGATCCCTCTTATTGGGGAACTTTCATTGTTGTATTTTTATTGTTATTTTGTCTTTTTGTTATTTATACTTACTCGATCTC
This sequence comes from Eledone cirrhosa, assembly GCA_964016885.1. Taxonomy (NCBI): domain Eukaryota; kingdom Metazoa; phylum Mollusca; class Cephalopoda; order Octopoda; family Eledonidae; genus Eledone; species Eledone cirrhosa. The sequence continues at coordinate 264,523,852 of OZ024741.1, forward strand.
TATGTAAACCCCCACTGTCCCTGTCTATTGTGTTGTCCCCTATATGTCGGCCCTTGTGGCCAATAAATGAAATCATTATTATTATTATTATTGACGAAAGTGGATGTACGTTTTTTGAAGCTCCGTGAGTAAGCAATTTTTTGAGGATTAATTGTAGAGAATTGTTTATTTTTTGTACCGCTGAAGCATTATAAGACATTAATTTGTATCCTGTGAAGGAATAACTCATAATATTTGGGCCTTTTGGCCCAAATATTTGAACTTTATTTTGAAAAAAAATAATAATTTTTTTCTCAAAAAAACATGGCGGAGCCACGCCCCCTAGAGGCGGGTCTGCTGTCGTGCAACGGCGACTTGAGCGTTGAGAGGAGAGGTGAGGCGAGGAGCGCCACCAGCACGAATGTGAGCAGCGACAGTGCCAGCACCAACGGGCCGAGCGGCGCGGAAGGTGGTAACAGCGACAACACCAACACCAACAAGCCGAACAGCGCAGAAGGTGGTAATAGCGAGAGCACCAACAAAACGAACAGCACAGAGAGTAATAGTAGCGACAGCAACAGCACCAACAAGGCCAACAGCACAGAGGGTAACCACGACACAGGGGAGAACAACAACAGCAATAGCAGCAGCAACACCAACAAGAACACTTTCGCTGCTGTGGCAGCGGCTAAAAGGAGACCATGCTACAGCATCGACTTAACCAACAGAGAGGAAAAGTTGGCCCAGGCCTGGAAAATCATAAATCAAGAGCAGACCTGGGCAAACTTAACTGTCCCGGCAGAAGCCATTGAGGCAGTGGAAAAAAGAACGGTGCATTTCAGATGCATCTCAGTAGAGACAAAGAGGGCAGCGATAATCGCCCAAGCTGACATAGAAGCCGCACTGAAATACATCAGAGAGGACACAGACTTCATAGAGAGGGGCAGGCAATACGGCACCGTTTCGGTGCTGTTCAAGTCTGAAGCCCTCGCTGTGAAGCATTCAATGACCCCTTGCAAAACCAGCAAGGTCATAATGTACCCCTCCCACATGGGAAAACGAATAGCACGTGTGCGCATTCCCAGGATTCCACCAGGACTTGATATGTGGTGGCTCCTGGGTTGCGTAATCGTGGAAGGAACGGATACAGTCCCGGTAGAGGCAACGAGAACTGCCAGGGACGACTGGTCCGGGGTTGATCTGGAGATACTGCTCCAAATCAGACCCGAAAACGTAAAAACAATCCCGGACCACATCCGCCTCCAAAACGGGAGGGTGTTGCATATAATGACTGAGGGCAAAAGGCCGCATTGTTTCCTTTGTGGGGAAACGACACACTTGCGAGCCTTCTGCCCTCAACTGCCGAAAAGCGCAAGGGGTCGAAAGATTCCACTGCTGGCGACGCCGGGACAAGGACCACCAGCAACACCGTCAACAATGGAACCACCAAAATTGCACACCCAGGGGGGAAACGAGGAAAGCTCTCCCATTCCCCCTCCCCCCCAAAATACACACACGAACAAGAACATAAACACTCACTCAGACACAAACACGCTCACAGCCACAGACCCCTCATCCTCCAGCAGTGAAGATGAGGGAAAACCAAAGTCCCCCAAAATACAAAAAACAAAACACAAAAAAAAAAGAAATCCACAAAGCACAAACACCCCCACAAAAAAAAATACACACACCACCCACACAAACATTTTCCCCACAGCATCACCAACACAACCACCAAAATCCCCCAAACGCAAACAAGCTAAACAGACACAAGAACAAATAGACACACAAACATCAGAAACTACAGACACCCCACCCACAACAAACGCAGACACAATAGAAACAACACTAACAAAGCTATCACCACCACAATCACACGAACAAATAAAACCCGAGCAACAAAACATTAAAAACTTCGTGCTTGCCAGAAGGGCCAACAAGGAATTGATGGCCCATGTAGCACGAAGCACAAACATCGAAAAAGACGGGGAAACATTTGAAGCGAGCACATTTCGCGTACCAGATAATTTGCTTCTGATGCGAATGTCGCTCGCTTCATACAAAGAAATTCGAAAGAGCTTTCCTCGGGACGTGGGAACCCCGAACGTAAAACCCACGTCAAGACTATTAAAGGGGTTCCCAAAAGAAACCCCACAAACCATGGAGGTCGAACCACCCGACCTTCACAAGACCCCGGAAGGTAAGTAAACCTTTCCTCTCCCATTCATCCTGCCAGCATGGCCATAAGAGTAGGAAGTTTAAATGTTCGTGGCCTGGGGTCGCCCTGGAAGCAAGGTCACTTGCTCAACGACCTCAGGTCACTAGGAATGGATGTAATTGCCATCAGCGAGACCAGAATTTCCGACACACGCGCACTGGCGCCGATTTTCGACGATTATCAGATCTTTGCATCTGTTAGTCGGCCGGGAATGGGAGGTGGAGTGGCTGTGCTGTTTAGGAAATGTCTGGATCTCGAGGTAAGGTCAATCTTCCGGGATCCTGACGGAAAGTTGGTGGTCCTGGACGTGAGCAATAGCGAAGGTGGTGCCTTTAGACTGGTGGCCGTCTACGCCCCTACTGGGGCCGGTCGGCCGGACTTCTTTAGGCGCCTGGAAAACTTTCTGCTTACGTCTCGCCCTTTACTGTTAATAGGGGATTGGAATGGCATCTTAGAAGCACGCTGGGATTGTGTGGGAGTATCTGATAGGAGCGGGGGGTGCAAAAGCCTCAAGTACCTGATCAGCCAGTTTCAACTGTCTGACAGGTACCGACTAGATTTCCCTAATGCGCCAGTATGGACCTGGACCAATCGCATAGGGTCATCTAGATCGTACATAGATAGGATTTTCATTAGGAAAAGAGATAGAAATAGTGTAGGATGTCCACATTTTAAAACGGTTGCCTATTCAGATCACAAGCTTGTGATCTGTATGGTCGACCTAGATAAGACACGTAGGTTAGGACCTAGCTACTGGAAGCTAAACATGTCGTTTCCGGCACGTAAAGCTTACAGGAACCGGGTCAACAACTTAGTTAAGCAAAAGTTGACAGGGGGGGTTGTCAACAACAGGTGGTGGGGGGCACTCAAAAGAGAGATTAGAGCAACCTCGATAGGATTTAGCAAAGAAGTAGCAATAGAGAAAAATAGAAAGGAGGAGGGGCTGATAGCTAAGTTAGACGAGGCTATTTGTAGTGGCATTGCAACAGACGTGCTAGCGGCGAGAATGGCACTAGACCATTTCTTCAATGCGAAACACGAAGGTTGCATTGTCAGAGCTAAGGCGCGTGCTCTGAGGAACGAGGGAACCAAAGCTGCCCGATGGGCTCGCTTTGCAGAGACGCAGCGTGGAAATAAAACCACAATTCGGTCTTTGACGGATCGAGATGGACACGAACTGAGCGATTCCAAGCAGATGTGTGAGGCCTTTCGCCAGCACTTTGCTCGATTGTTCGGGAGGATGGGTGAGTCGGAGACGGCGGCGGACTTCAGTCCCTACCTCGACGGCTTGCCACGCCTCTCGACGGCCGACGCTGAGCGCTGCGAAGAGCCGATAACATCAGCCGAAATTCAGGACGCCCTTGTCGGCTGCTCGAGTCGCAAGTCACCCGGTTTGGATGGTCTGCCCTACGAGCTTTACGTAAATATGCCAGACTTGTTCTCCGATCTCCTCGAAGCGCTCTACTGCAACTGGCAGCAGAACGGGAGCATTCCCAGTTCTGTGAGCCGTGGCGTAGTGACGCTGATAAGGAAAGACGAGAACAAGAGGGACACACTAGATAATTTCAGGCCCATAACCCTGCTCAACACAGAGTTTAAGATTTTGGCCAAGGTGTTAGCGAAAAGGTTGGCGCTTGTCGTCAAAGATTTGGTTGGGGAGGCGCAAACTTGCGCAATCCCGACCAGGTCCATACACGACAACCTCCACCTCATGCGATACATCATAGAGAGGGTTGGGTGCAAACCTGGCTTCGGTGGGGCTCTGATCAATTTAGATCAATCGAAAGCATTCGATAGGGTCGACCATCGGTACTTGGAGGCTGTCCTCGAGGCGGCTGGCTTCGGCCCCGTCTTCAGAAGCTGGATCGCTGCAATGTACAGCGGCATCCGCTCGGTGGTCGAAGTTAATGGCCACCTCTCGGAACCGTTTCAGATCTCTCGATCGGTCCGTCAAGGGTGCCCTCTCTCCTCACTTCTGTACGTATTGACTCTTGAGCCTCTACTGCGGAAGCTGGAGTTGTTGCAGGGCATCCCGCTCGAACCGGGACGTAGAAAGGCTGCGTCCGCTTATGCGGACGACATCACCGTGATGGTGTCGGACACCTCGGAAATCGAGGTGATCCGCACCCATTTGGAGGAATATGAAAGGTTGACGGGAGCAAAACTTAACCCGGAAAAGTCGGTGGGCTTGCAGCTCGGCACCTGGAGAGGCAAGTCCATGCCGTCCAACAGCGTCGTTGGGCGCTGGACAGACGGACCGGTAAAGTTGCTCGGGGTTTGGTTCGGACCAGACCTCCAGGTGGATAAGAATTGGGACGAGGTGACGAGCAGGATAGCCAACCTCACCCAGAAATGGGCTGAGAGAAAGCTATCACTGAAAGGGCGGGCGGAGGTGGCGAACGCGTACATCGCGTCCGTCATCTACTACCGCCTGACCGTCGTGCCTTGCCCCCGTCCACGCCTCGCTAATTTGGAACGGCTCCTTTTCAAATTTTTGTGGAGGGGACGGGTCCCGTTGGTGAGGCGGTCCATCTGCTGCCAGCACCCTCTTCGTGGAGGGCTGGGCATGCCGTGGCTAATGATGCGCAGACATGCGCTGAGGCTGCGACATCTCCAGATATTTTGCCTAAACGGTGAACAGGTGTGGTCGCCGTTTGTTAGACGGGCCTTTCCGCAGCTCATCTCTTTGACTGAGCTGCAGTCCTGGGTCAAGAAGAGACCGAGACTGGGCGACTGGCATCTGGAATGTTGCCAGGCGCTCACTGCACTCTGCAAGGTGGGCAATGCGGTCAGTGGAACTTCCACTCAAGATTTCTATAGAGGATTAGTGGAGGGCAAGTGCGATGACGTACTAGGAGAGGCTCTGGGCGTCAACGAAGTAGAACTGACCAGTATGTTCCGGAGGACTTTCGAGCCGGGGACGATGGATAACTTCCAGAAATCCCTCGCTTGGCAGTGCTACCGGGGGGCGCTGCCGGTTCGGGATAAACTCTACAGGCACGGAAGTGCTGTCAGACGAACCTGCCCGAGATGCGCGCAGAGCGACGAAACCGTTCTGCACGCACTCGTCCAGTGTCCGTGCATTGCTGACTTGTGGGGTTATGTCGAACAGCTATTGTCGCGTGTAGAACGGATCCGGCTATCGTCCGAGTCCATAGTGAAGATTGACCCGCCGCCTTCTTTTGGTCAGGAAGGGCAGGCAATTTTCCTGTGCCTGGTGGCAGTAGCGAAAGAGGTTGCATGGTGGACCAGGTTGAAAGGACTGAAGACAGACACTTTTCTCTTCGGCCAATCCCTCATCAACTTCTTCAAGTTTCACTTGGAAAGGAAGGTGAGGGTGGAGAGAGAAGTGCTGCCCCCCAGTACATTTACTGAAAGGTGGGTGAATGTGGCGAGAATGGCCCGCGTGAGTGGGCCTACTCTGATCATGCGCCTGTAGGCTGGTGAATTCGAGAAGGAGAGGGGTGCCCTTCCCGGGTGCCCTAGGAGCGTCGGGTGGCTCAGGACTGGTGGGGTGCTTGAGTCAACCCTGGGTGGTGATCCCTCTTATTGGGGAACTTTCATTGTTGTATTTTTATTGTTATTTTGTTTTTTTTGTTATTTATACTTACTCGATCTCTATGTAAACCCCCACTGTCCCTGTCTATTGTGTTGTCCCCTATATGTCGGCCCTTGTGGCCAATAAATGAAATCATTATTATTATTATTGACGAAAGTGGATGTACGTTTTTTGAAGCTCCGTGAGTAAGCAATTTTTTGAGGATTAATTGTAGAGAATTGTTTATTTTTTGTACCGCTGAAGCATTATAAGACATTAATTTGTATCCTGTGAAGGAATAACTCATAATATTTGGGCCTTTTGGCCCAAATATTTGAACTTTATTTTGAAAAAAAATAATAATTTTTTTCTCAAAAAAACATGGCGGAGCCACGCCCCCTAGAGGCGGGTCTGCTGTCGTGCAACGGCGACTTGAGCGTTGAGAGGAGAGGTGAGGCGAGGAGCGCCACCAGCACGAATGTGAGCAGCGACAGTGCCAGCACCAACGGGCCGAGCGGCGCGGAAGGTGGTAACAGCGACAACACCAACACCAACAAGCCGAACAGCGCAGAAGGTGGTAATAGCGAGAGCACCAACAAAACGAACAGCACAGAGAGTAATAGTAGCGACAGCAACAGCACCAACAAGGCCAACAGCACAGAGGGTAACCACGACACAGGGGAGAACAACAACAGCAATAGCAGCAGCAACACCAACAAGAACAACAACAGTGACAACACCAACAAGAACACCTTCGCTGCTGTGGCAGCGGCTAAAAGGAGACCATGCTACAGCATCGACTTAACCAACAGAGAGGAAAAGTTGGCCCAGGCCTGGAAAATCATAAATCAAGAGCAGACCTGGGCAAACTTAACTGTCCCGGCAGAAGCCATTGAGGCAGTGGAAAAAAGAACGGTGCATTTCAGATGCATCTCAGTAGAGACAAAGAGGGCAGCGATAATCGCCCAAGCTGATATAGAAGCCGCACTGAAATACATCAGAGAGGACACAGACTTCATAGAGAGGGGCAGGCAATACGGCACCGTTTCGGTGCTGTTCAAGTCTGAAGCCCTCGCTGTGAAGCATTCAATGACCCCTTGCAAAACCAGCAAGGTTATAATGTACCCCTCCCACATGGGAAAACGAATAGCACGTGTGCGCATTCCCAGGATTCCCCCAGGACTTGATATGTGGTGGCTCCTGGGTTGAGTAATCGTGGAAGGAACGGATACAGCCCCGGTAGAGGCAACGAGAACTGCCAGGGACGACTGGTCCGGGGTTGATCTGGAGATACTGCTCCAAATCAGACCCGAAAACGTAAAAGCAATCCCGGACCACATCCGCCTCCAAAACGGGAGGGTGTTGCATATAATGACTGAGGGCAAAAGGCCGCATTGTTTCCTTTGTGGGGAAACGACACACTTGCGAGCCTTCTGCCCTCAACTGCCGAAAAGCGCAAGGACCACCAGCAACACCGTCAACAATGGAACCACCAAAATTGCACACCCAGGGGGGAAACGAGGAAAGCTCTCCCATTCCCCCTCCCCCCCAAAATACACACACGAACAAGAACATAAACACTCACTCAGACACAAACACGCTCACAGCCACAGACCCCTCATCCTCCAGCAGTGAAGATGAGGGAAAACCAAAGTCCCCCAAAATACAAAAAACAAAACACAAAAAACAAAGAAATCCACAAAGCACAAACACCCCCACAAAAAAAAATACACACACCACCCACACAAACATTTTCCCCACAGCATCACCAACACAACCACCAAAATCCCCCAAACGCAAACAAGCTAAACAGACACAAGAACAAATAGACACACAAACATCAGAAACTACAGACACCCCACCCACAACAAACGCAGACACAATAGAAACAACACTAACAAAGCTATCACCACCACAATCACACGAACAAATAAAACCCGAGCAACAAAACATTAAAAACTTCGTGCTTGCCAGAAGGGCCAACAAGGAATTGATGGCCCATGTAGCACGAAGCACAAACATCGAAAAAGACGGGGAAACATTTGAAGCGAGCACATTTCGCGTACCAGATAATTTGCTTCTGATGCGAATGTCGCTCGCTTCATACAAAGAAATTCGAAAGAGCTTTCCTCGGGATGTGGGAACCCCGAACGTAAAACCCACGTCAAGACTATTAAAGGGGTTCCCAAAAGAAACCCCACAAACCATGGAGGTCGAACCACCCGACCTTCACAAGACCCCGGAAGGTAAGTAAACCTTTCCTCTCCCATTCATCCTGCCAGCATGGCCATAAGAGTAGGAAGTTTAAATGTTCGTGGCCTGGGGTCGCCCTGGAAGCAAGGTCACTTGCTCAACGACCTCGGGTCACTAGGAATGGATGTAATTGCCATCAGCGAGACCAGAATTTCCGACACACGCGCACTGGCGCCGATTTTTGACGATTATCAGATCTTTGCATCTGTTAGTCGGCCGGGAATGGGAGGTGGAGTGGCTGTGCTGTTTAGGAAATGTCTGGATCTCGAGGTAAGGTCAATCTTCCGGGATCCTGACGGAAAGTTGGTGGTCCTGGACGTGAGCAATAGCGAAGGTGGTGCCTTTAGACTGGTGGCCGTCTACGCCCCTACTGGGGCCGGTCGGCCGGACTTCTTTAGGCGCCTGGAAAACTTTCTGCTTACGTCTCGCCCTTTACTGTTAATAGGGGATTGGAATGGCATCTTAGAAGCACGCTGGGATTGTGTGGGAGTATCTGATAGGAGCGGGGGGTGCAAAAGCCTCAAGTACCTGATCAGCCAGTTTCAACTGTCTGACAGGTACCGACTAGATTTCCCTAATGCGCCAGTATGGACCTGGACCAATCGCATAGGGTCATCTAGATCGTACATAGATAGGATTTTCATTAGGAAAAGAGATAGAAATAGTGTAGGATGTCCACATTTTAAAACGGTTGCCTATTCAGATCACAAGCTTGTGATCTGTATGGTCGACCTAGATAAGACACGTAGGTTAGGACCTAGCTACTGGAAGCTAAACATGTCGTTTCCGGCACGTAAAGCTTACAGGGACCGGGTCAACAACTTAGTTAAGCAAAAGTTGACAGGGGGGGTTGTCAACAACAGGTGGTGGGGGGCACTCAAAAGAGAGATTAGAGCAACCTCGATAGGATTTAGCAAAGAAGTAGCAATAGAGAAAAATAGAAAGGAGGAGGGGCTGATAGCTAAGTTAGACGAGGCTATTTGTAGTGGCATTGCAACAGACGTGCTAGCGGCGAGAATGGCACTAGACCATTTCTTCAATGCGAAACACGAAGGTTGCATTGTCAGAGCTAAGGCGCGTGCTCTGAGGAACGAGGGAACCAAAGCTGCCCGATGGGCTCGCTTTGCAGAGACGCAGCGTGGAAATAAAACCACAATTCGGTCTTTGACGGATCGAGATGGACACGAACTGAGCGATTCCAAGCAGATGTGTGAGGCCTTTCGCCAGCACTTTGCTCGATTGTTCGGGAGGATGGGTGAGTCGGAGACGGCGGCGGACTTCAGTCCCTACCTCGACGGCTTGCCACGCCTCTCGACGGCCGACGCTGAGCGCTGCGAAGAGCCGATAACATCAGTCGAAATTCAGGACGCCCTTGTCGGCTGCTCGAGTCGCAAGTCACCCGGTTTGGATGGTCTGCCCTACGAGCTTTACGTAAATATGCCAGACTTGTTCTCCGATCTCCTCGAAGCGCTCTACTGCAACTGGCAGCAGAACGGGAGCATTCCCAGTTCTGTGAGCCGTGGCGTAGTGACGCTGATAAGGAAAGACGAGAACAAGAGGGACACACTAGATAATTTCAGGCCCATAACCCTGCTCAACACAGAGTTTAAGATTTTGGCCAAGGTGTTAGCGAAAAGGTTGGCGCTTGTCGTCAAAGATTTGGTTGGGGAGGCGCAAACTTGCGCAATCCCGACCAGGTCCATACACGACAACCTCCACCTCATGCGATACATCATAGAGAGGGTTGGGTGCAAACCTGGCTTCGGTGGGGCTCTGATCAATTTAGATCAATCGAAAGCATTCGATAGGGTCGACCATCGGTACTTGGAGGCTGTCCTCGAGGCGGCTGGCTTCGGCCCCGTCTTCAGAAGCTGGATCGCTGCAATGTACAGCGGCATCTGCTCGGTGGTCAAAGTTAATGGCCACCTCTCGGAACCGTTTCAGATCTCTCGATCGGTCCGTCAAGGGTGCCCTCTCTCCTCACTTCTGTACGTATTGACTCTTGAGCCTCTACTGCGGAAGCTGGAGTTGTTGCAGGGCATCCCGCTCGAACCGGGACGCAGAAAGGCTGCGTCCGCTTATGCGGACGACATCACCGTGATGGTGTCGGACACCTCGGAAATCGAGGTGATCCGCACCCATTTGGAGGAATATGAAAGGTTGACGGGAGCAAAACTTAACCCGGAAAAGTCGGTGGGCTTGCAGCTCGGCACCTGGAGAGGCAAGTCCATGCCGTCCAACAGCGTCGTTGGGCGCTGGACAGACGGACCGGTAAAGTTGCTCGGGGTTTGGTTCGGACCAGACCTCCAGGTGGATAAGAATTGGGACGAGGTGACGAGCAGGATAGCCAACCTCACCCAGAAATGGGCTGAGAGAAAGCTATCACTGAAAGGGCGGGCGGAGGTGGCGAACGCGTACATCGCGTCCGTCATCTACTACCGCCTGACCGTCGTGCCTTGCCCCCGTCCACGCCTCGCCAATTTGGAACGGCTCCTTTTCAAATTTTTGTGGAGGGGACGGGTCCCGTTGGTGAGGCGGTCCATCTGCTGCCAGCACCCTCTTCGTGGAGGGCTGGGCATGCCGTGGCTAATGATGCGCAGACATGCGCTGAGGCTGCGACATCTCCAGATATTTTGCCTAAACGGTGAACAGGTGTGGTCGCCGTTTGTTAGACGGGCCTTTCCGCAGCTCATCTCTTTGACTGAGCTGCAGTCCTGGGTCAAGAAGAGACCGAGACTGGGCGACTGGCATCTGGAATGTTGCCAGGCGCTCACTGCACTCTGCAAGGTGGGCAATGCGGTCAGTGGAACTTCCACTCAAGATTTCTATAGAGGATTAGTGGAGGGCAAGTGCGATGACGCACTAGGAGAGGCTCTGGGCGTCAACGAAGTAGAACTGACCAGTATGTTCCGGAGGACTTTCGAGCCGGGGACGATGGATAACTTCCAGAAATCCCTCGCTTGGCAGTGCTACCGGGGGGCGCTGCCGGTTCGGGATAAACTCTACAGGCACGGAAGTGCTGTCAGACGAACCTGCCCGAGATGCGCGCAGAGCGACGAAACCGTTCTGCACGCACTCGTCCAGTGTCCGTGCATTGCTGACTTGTGGGGTTATGTCGAACAGCTATTGTCGCGTGTAGAACGGATCCGGCTATCGTCCGAGTCCATAGTGAAGATTGACCCGCCGCCTTCTTTTGGTCAGGAAGGGCAGGCAATTTTCCTCTGCCTGGTGGCAGTAGCGAAAGAGGTTGCATGGTGGACCAGGTTGAAAGGACTGAAGACAGACACTTTTCTCTTCGGCCAATCCCTCATCAACTTCTTCAAGTTTCACTTGGAAAGGAAGGTGAGGGTGGAGAGAGAAGTGCTGCCCCCCAGTACATTTACTGAAAGGTGGGTGAATGTGGCGAGAATGGCCCGCGTGAGTGGGCCTACTCTGATCATGCGCCTGTAGGCTGGTGAATTCGAGAAGGAGAGGGGTGCCCTTCCCGGGTGCCCTAGGAGCGTCGGGTGGCTCAGGACTGGTGGGGTGCTTGAGTCAACCCTGGGTGGTGATCCCTCTTATTGGGGAACTTTCATTGTTGTATTTTTATTATGTAAACCCCCACTGTCCCTGTCTATTGTGTTGTCCCCTATATGTCGGCCCTTATATTATTATTTTTTTTAATTTTTTTTTTTTTATTTTTTTTTATTTATTTATTTATTTTTTTTATTTATTTATTTTTTTTTTATTATTTTTTTTTTAATTATTATTTTTTTTTTTTATTTATTTATTTATTTTTTATTTTTTTTTTTTATTATTTTTTTTTTTTTTATTTTTTTTTTTTTATTTTCCGGTCTATTTTTCTATCTATTCTCTCTATTTATTTTTCTATATACTTATAACAGAAAATATATTAGAAAAGAATTTTAACAACTAATTAATCGTAAATACACGTAACATTACATATATACTTAGAATATATTTCCACCAAATTACGTTATATGAGTTTTATTCATCCTCTTGTTAATTTCTTCTCTCTATCTCTCTCGTAATATTTTTATTTTTTCTATCTCCCTTTTTTCTCTCTTTCTCCAGTGTCATTTAAATAAACGGTTGTTTTTCAATTATTTACATATTCATTTGCATATTCACACATAAGTTTGAATAATCCCTAATATATTTTCACTATCCAGTGAATTTCCAACCGATAAGGTATATTTTCATGGATATGTCTCTATTTATAAAACAAACTTTGTATTTTATCTGATGAATGCGTACCAATGTTGTCTTGGTTACCCTTGAAATATATATAATAAAATAAATATGGTTTTATAAATATAGTTTCCATTTATTTAATATAATTGAATATTTACTCCAGTAACTTGTTGAGTGCTCTAAATCAGTTATAAACATTTATATTTGTCGGACTTCCAACAAATTAAATACCACTTCTACTTATATATATATATATATATGTGTGTGTGTGTGTGTGTGTGTGTGTGTGTGTGTGTGTGTTAGGTGCGTAACAACAATTATAAGCGGCGCGCCGTTCGAATCACTCGATGCTGTTACGTGGTCTGTTTCGTTTGGGTTGTATTATGCAAATAAGATGTGTACATATGCTGCAACACTCACTTCGATTCTTTTATTTTATATATATATATATATATATATATATATATATATATATATATATGTATATATATATATATACTATAAAGTATGCCCATAGAACCATTTGATAATATATATACACCATTTCCTCTCCCAATTAGCATAATTAACCACTCAAAAAAACAATTAGACCAGGCTATAAGATTAAAAGGCATCTATGAAGAAATAGTAGATAAATAAACGACAGCAATCTCTTCGCGACCAACCGCCATAGAATATTTACCCAACATTTCAACAGCACGTGGAAATCGATTAAATATACCGTCAACCATACACAATTAGGTATAAAATTAAAGTTAGAAGAAAAAATGCATATACACATACCAGGATCACGTTTCTACCCTAGGGTTTCGTTCGCTTTCGGAAATATCCTATTATGGATAAAATCTCGAGCTTCGAACTCATCAGGAAACAAACTCATTTGGACAAAGGATTTTCTTAAGTGATCTCCGCCAGAAACGAATTCAAAATGGCTAAGAACTGTGACGTGGCAGTGGTCAAGTCAGAAAGAATGTGATTGGTTGCTTACGGCGAGTTGGCTGGTTGGTAGAAAGCGCAGCCCAATATTGCCCAAATTGCATCTCAACCTTACGGGAGATTATTAAATATAAAGATTTACATATACACAAACTAGACATATATATATATATGTGTGTGTGTGTGTATGTATATATGTATATATATATATATATATATATATATATATATATATATATATATATATATATATATATATATTAGACCACCCCTGGTCTAATTAAAATATACACAGACATGTATATAATGTAAAATGAAATTGAAAGGTCCTTCTCATTTAAGGATATTTTTTAAATATGTCAAAACATAATTTTTTAATCGTATTCACTTGAAAATAATAAAAAAAAAATGTTAATATTGTCTGTAAAAAAAGCTGAAATATAAAAATACTTACTGTACGAACAACTTGTATTTTTGAAATCACATTCACTTTAAAATATTTCTAAATTATTAAAATATTCTGTTTAACAAAGGCAAAAATATAACGTTTACTGTAAAAACAACTCGTATTTTTCAGTCATATTCACTTAAAAATGTGATTTTTTAATAATTAAAATATCGAAATCATATTCACTGACAAAACACTGAAGAAAAAATGTTTAATGTATTTTTAAAATCCTATTCACATAAAAATATTTTTGAATAATGAAAATATTGTCTATGTCCGATTTACTCCAAACTTATTTTATTCCGTTTGTATTCCCATTTCAGGGTTATTTTACTTTCGGAGTATTTTCCCGTTATGCACCGTTTTCGCTATTTATGAAGGTACCCGGAAAAAAACCCAATATCTCGGGAACGTGTGCTTCGATTTACGCAAAACTTGTTTTATTCCATTTGTATTCTCATTTCAGGGTCAACTTCCTTTCAAAGTATTTTCCCATTATGCGCTCTTTTGGCTGTATTACATTACAGACAAGCAAGCAAGCTATCACAAACTTTTAGTATTATATATATATAACGAAGGAAGTGTGGTAAGGAACCAGGTGGACCATAACGCACCAGAGTACTTAGAGTAGTAGAGTTGGTAATAGGAAAATGTTTAACTCCGACGGCAGAGCTCAAGCCGTTTCGACAGCTATAGCCCTCGAAATGGCTTGAGCTCTGCCGTCGGGGTTAAACATTTTCATATATATATATATATATATATATATATATATATGATGGCTACAAACTCTGCTAAGAGTACAGAAATTGCTTGGAGAATTATAGAGTTTGGTGCACTTTTAGGCTACGGCCAGCCACACGAACCTGTAACATATCCTGAACAAGCAATGCCTATGCTTTGAAGGTGTTTTAAGTGGGGAAAGGCCTTGCACTCGACCAATCCCACTCTCTGAGCATCGAAAACACTACCCGAAAAGGAGAACTAGTGAACATCATCGGATGCTTCCGAAGCCGCAGATTTATTTTCAGAGTTTCCCTCTCCTAGAAAGGTGTTGTGACAACAACTGGGGTCTTTCACTTCCAGGTGAAAAAAAAGGTACTATTTGGATGGCCGTTGGCTCTGCTGAGTTCCTCCACCCTTTGCTGGGTCTTGCATTTCATCCTGCAGGGTGTCAAAATATCACCCTCCTCACCAAGCAAGCTTGGTGAGGTTGCCGGTTTAGTCGCTGACGACCCGACCATGAGACATATATATACATACATACATATATACATATGTATATGAATATATATTTATTTGTTTGTTTATTTATTAATATACGTCCCTTTATGATCTGAGTTCAAATCCCGCCGAGGTTGACTTTGCCTTTCATCCTTACGGGGTCGATAAAATAAAGTACCAGTAATGAACTGGGTAATTGCTGGCCTTGTGCCTAAAGTAGAAACAAATATATACAGCTACTAAAGGGATTCTTTCCCATCATCCTCAGGCTCACATTTAAATATTTCTTTTAATATCATCAGTATGGCTTATAAAAATATAAGAAGAAAAATGTTAAAGATGGTTTCCTGTGTGTTGTGACCAAACATGTGTGTATAGAAGTAGTTCCTAACCTTTTGTACACAATGCTTCACCTCAAACATCTCAAAAATCGTATATACAGTGTGTATATATATATATATATATATATATATATATATATACACTGTATATACGATTTTTGAGATACATACATATATATATATATATATATATATACATACATACACACACACACACACATATATATATATATATACCCTCGTAATTCTAGACACAGAATTTACTGTGTTTATTTCTACATATATTATTATTATTATTATAATTGTTTCTACTTTTAGGCACAAGGCCAGCAATTATCCCAGTGCATTACTGGTACTTTATTTTATCGACCCTGTTAATTGCAGGGTATCAATATGAGTTAATAACTCTATATTTTATTTGTATATATATATATATATATATATATATATACGTAAATATAAGAGAAATATATTTGTTCGTTTGTACACATGTGTGTATAGTAAGGAAGAATATGTCAGTGAAGCCAATTCAAACACAAATCTTTTATGCCCACCCCTCCCACGTTGATATGAAAACAGTGATGATCAACTGCAAAGTGTAAAGAAATTGGTGTATAGGTGGTGCCAGATATACAATAACATGTGTGGTGGAGGAGATGAGAGAAAGGGTTCCGACGGTAATGTGTACCAAAGTTACCTTGGTGTAAAAGTGATAAGGTAAAACCTGAAGTTTGTTCTCATTAACATCATTTTCAAATTGCGCCTCTTAAATATTTGAATTACCCCCCCCCCCCTTGTGGAGCGTGCGCCTCGCGTTAGGAATCACTAGTGTATAGATAAAGAGAAATGAAATAACGATGCGGATCAAAGAGTATTTTGTCCCGCCAGCTGAATGTTATGAATGACATTTTTAATGTTGTTTTTAACCGAGAGATGTTTCAGTATAAATCTGTAGAAATATTCTATCACAGACAGTTGCCATCACCGACCAAAAGCCAAAGGCTATTTCTAGGCAGAAATGGAGTCGGACGCCTTCGTACTTCAAATTCCATTTCAGTCTTGCTTTCTAATCTTTTCCTGACAATTCTATTGTCTTTCCTATCGTTCTCATAGCCAAACATTTTCTTGCCTCAGAGGAGTTTATGCTAGATCCTGTCAACATTCCATTTTTAATAGACACATCATTAGATTGTCGTATTCTACAACTATGAATATGGCCCAAAACATTGCTAAATTAAACACTAAAATTCTAAAACAAAACCAGCAAAATGATCTTAATAATAGCGTTAACATAAATGATACTAAACCAAAATGTAATTGTAGATATAAAACTGACTGCCCTCTGCAAACTAATTGTCTAGATAATAATTTGGTTTATAAATGCACCGTAAAAACTGATCACAACACATACAACTACATAGGATCGACTTCTTCTACATTTAAAGCCAAATTTGCGAAAAATAAATGCTCATTCTAGAACTCCAAGAGGAAATCATCCACTTCTTTATCACAGCTCATATGGTCATTAAAAGAGAGGAATTTAAAATAATCCATTCTTTGGACGAAACTTCGGAATTGTGGAGTTTACCGCAACTCAAGTATATCAAATAACTGCGCGCTCTGTACAATGGAGACCCTGTTGATTTTTAATAACTATGAGACCCTAATTAACAAAAAAGTGAATTATTCTCTAATTGCATTCATAAAGTTACGTCTACATTCCTAGCCTCCCATAAGACCAGAAAAAAAGAGAAAAAAACACTAAGCCATTAAACTTGGTTTTTAGACGTAAATAATCAACAGGTGATAACCTTAATGGCCTTTAATATTACCTTATCTTATAACTATCTATAGAAGGAATAACGCTCGAATGAATGACACTTGTTCAATAACACGCTGACACGTTGATATACATAACATAATATTATTAACTTTGATCCATACCATTATTTCTCTATCTTTATTTTCCTATCTAAGTTTTAATTTTAGTTTAAAAATCCAACCTGTAAATTTTTACGGAACTTATTTTAAACTGTGAATCATTCATGTGTTTACATTTTTTTTATTTATTTATAATATGTATGTACTTATCTTTTGTAAGTTCTTAAATATACCTACCTTTATATTTTTCTATCCATGATTTAAATATAGTGCAAATATAGTCCAACCTGTAAATTTTTACGGACCTTATTTTAAAATGTGAATTATCCATGCGTTTACACATTTTTTTTATATATATATGTATGTATTTAACTTTAGCACGTTGAAATCTATTATATAAGATTATAATCGTTATCATTTACCAAAAGTATACTGTATCACTAATACTTAGTATATCTCTCTATACCTAATTTTTAGATAATTTTTAAATGTTTACATTATTTATTTTGAACTGTGAATAATTCATGCATTACACTCTTTTACATATATGTATCTATTTAACTTTAGCATGTTTGAATCTATTATTTTATATTCATTATCATTTACCTAAAGTATACTGGCTCATTAGTATTTAGTATATCTCTCTATACCAAATTTTTATTTTTGCAAATAAGTGTATCTGTATAACATAATCTTATTATTATGGGTTTTTTTTAGCATATATATCTATAGTGTATAATAACATAATTACCGTTTTGGTTTAACGCTATATATAGTTTGTACAAATATATAGTTTGTGCAAATATAGATATTTGTACAATAGCATTTTATTATTCATATCATGAAAGTAGAACTTATACAGAGATTTAATATAATATAACAAATATTAATTTATTACCATAAT
Organism: Eledone cirrhosa; assembly: GCA_964016885.1. Taxonomy (NCBI): domain Eukaryota; kingdom Metazoa; phylum Mollusca; class Cephalopoda; order Octopoda; family Eledonidae; genus Eledone; species Eledone cirrhosa. The sequence goes on from OZ024741.1 coordinate 264,541,765, forward strand.
TCCAAATATATATATATAAGTTGCTGAAAACTCTGCGTTAATCATTACACTAACTACTTGACAATTAATTTTTAGATATTTCTAACAATAAGTACTTCATAAGCTTTACATACCGAAAATGTTGACATTCTTATGGGTAATTTTCGTTGAAGATTACATTTAGGAAAATATTCAACAGTGTAAATTTTCCTTAAGCTGGTCATGTAAATCCTTTAAATTTTGTCCTCATAAAATTCAGAAGTTTAGAAATGTTAACACAATTATAGAATTTATAAAATTAATAAATATAAATAACCATCAACTTTAAAAATAAACCTAAAATTTTGATTCTTCACTCTTAAAATAATATTTTGAAACTTAACCGTTTAGCCTTTAAGGAAAAAAAAAATTTGTTATGCATATATTACTCCCCTTTATCTCTCCCTCTCTTTAAATCTTCTATCAGTGGCCTTCATAAACAGTTAGAATTCACGAGACGTTTTCCTAGATAACCATAACTTGTAGTATCCCACATTTTAAAATCTCTATAGCTGTCACATTAAGCAACGTTTTTCTTACTCATACATCCTCTATTGAATTTATTACGTTTTCGCATTTTCTCATTATTAGGGTATAAATGTTGAGTTTTCTCTTAGGTTAATCACTACCTTGATTAAATCTTAACCATTTAACAT
>OZ024741.1:264547438-264592438 GCA_964016885.1 Eledone cirrhosa
CTGGCAGAAGGGTATACGGTGCTGATGATAGCTAAGAAGCTTGAAACTAGTACATCGTTCCTGTGTCAGTGTTGAATAAAAAGGTGACGTGGTTGCCTTAACACCGTACGGCATAAATCAGGCTGTCCGTTTGTTTACAAACGGACAAAGCGGGCGTTATAATAAACGTCCGCTAAACTGATACGTACATATATATATGTGTACCTGTATGTATATATATATATGTATATATATATATATATATATATATATATATATATATATATATATATATATATATATATGCATGCTTCTGTACGTCTGTATACATATATGTATGTACGTATACATACATACTTACATTTAAGTAAGTGCCGTACTAAGAGTGAGAAATGAAATTTCGTTTCATTCCATTACAACTTATATATATATATATATATATACATATATTATATATATATATATATATATATATATATATATATATATATATATACATACATACATACATACATATATATATACACATAAGCACACAGACACAAATAAGCACGCATTCACACACATATATATATATCTGTGTGTGTGTGTGTGTGCCAGTGAATGTGTGTGTGTGTGTGTGTGCCAGTGTATGTGTGTGTGTGTGTGTGTGTGTGTGTGCCAGTGTATGTGTGTATGTGTGTGTGTGTGTGCCAGTGTATGTGTGTGTGTGTGTGCCAGTGTATGTGTGTGTGTGTGTGCCAGTGTATGTGCGTGTGTGTGCCAGTGTATGCTCATATCACCATAACCTAGAAGCAGTCACACTTGGTTAGGTTGTTTACACCAGTGTCTGTTGGTGCATAATACACACACGCACACATACATATATGTGCATTCAAACACACACACACGCACACATACATATATGTGCATTCAAACACACACACACATACATATATGTTCATTCAAACACACACACACATAGATATATGTGCATTCAAACACACACACACACACACATACATATATGTGGATTCAAACACACACACACATACATATATGTGCATTCAAACACACACACACATACATATATGTGCATTCAAACACACACACACACACACATACATATATGTGGATTCAAACACACACACACATACATATATGTGCATTCAAACACACACACAGATACATATATGTGCATTCAAACACACACACGCATATACATGCAACGTACATTCAAACACATGCACACGTACGTGTACAATCATACAGATGCACATACATTTACAGATAAACCCTTACATGCAGATATAAACATGCGCATATATATACGTGCATTCACACACACGCACAAATAAATCCATAAATACAAATGCAGGCATGCACACATATATACATGTATTTACACACACGCACACATATATACATGTATTTACACACACACACGCACACATATATACATGTACTTACACACACGCACACATATATACATGTATTTACACACATGCACACATATATACATGTATTTACACACACGCACACATATATACATGTATTTACACACACGCACACATATATACATGTATTTACACACACGCACACATATATGCACACATAAACACATGCATAGATACGGATGCACATATATATAATGCCACACACAGATACACATACACATATAGACACAGACATACACAGACATACATTTACGTATATACATATATAGACACATACATACATTTACGTCCATGTATATATAGACACATACACATACTTACATTTACGTATATACATATATAGACACATACACATACATACATTTACGTCCATGTATATATAGACACATACACATACTTACATTTACGTATATACATATATAGACATATACACATACATACATTTACGTATATACATATATAGACACATACACATACATACATTTACGTATATACATATATAGACACATACACAGGCATACATTTACGTCCATGTATATATAGACACATACACATACATACATTTACGTATATACATATATAGACACATACACAGGCATACATCTACGTCCATGTATATATAGACACATACACATACATACATTTACGTATATACATATATAGACACATACACATGCATACATTTACGTCCATGTATATATAGACATATACACATACATACATTTACGTATATACATATATAGACACATACACATACATACATCTACGTCCATGTATATATAGACACATACACATACATACATTTACGTATATACATATATAGACACATACACATACATACATTTACGTCCATGTATATATAGACACATACACATACATACATCTACGTCCATGTATATATAGACATATACACATACATACATTTACGTATATACATATATAGACACATACACATACATACATTTACGTCCATGTATATATAGACACATACACATACATACATTTACGTCCATGTATATATAGACATATACACATACATACATTTACGTATATACATATATAGACACATACACATACATACATTTACGTCCATGTATATATAGACATATACACATACATACATTTACGTATATACATATATAGACACATACACAGGCATACATTTACGTCCATGTATATATAGACATATACACATACATACATTTACGTATATACATATATAGACACATACACATACATACATCTACGTCCATGTATATATAGACATATACACATACATACATTTACGTATATACATATATAGACACATACACATACATACATTTACGTCCATGTATATATAGACACATACACATACATACATTTACGTATATACATATATAGACACATACACATACATACATTTACGTCCATGTATATATAGACATATACACATACATATGCAGATATAGTGACAGAGAATCTCAAACGTACACATACATTCACAGACGAATTCAGACATACTCATGAACACGCTCGCATACACACACAGTCATGCACAATCACAGACACGCAAAAGCACGTGCACGTACACGCACGCGCGAACGCGTGTCTTTTGCTCATTTATAAAATAAGAGACGTGCTGTTAAGGGCATTACACATGCACCCGTGCACACGTGCGTACACACAGACACACTTGTGCTAACACACTTACGTACATACCCATAATCTTAGACACGCATACATGCACACACAAACATACATGCACACACGCAAACATACATGCACACACAAACATACATGCACACACGCAAACATACATGCACACGCAAACATACATGCACACACACAAACATACATGCACACACAAACATACATGCACACACGCAAACATACATGCACACACAAACATACATGCACACACACAAACATACATGCACACACAAACATACATGCACACACAAACATACATGCACACACACAAACATACATGCACACACACACAAACATACATGCACACACAAACATACATGCACAAACACAAACATACATGCACACACAAACATACATGCACACACACAAACATACATGCACACGCACAAACATACAAGCACACACAAACATACATGCACACACAAACATACATGCACACACAAACATACATGCACACACAAACATACATGCACACGCACAAACATACATGCACACACAAACATACATGCACACACACAAACATACATGCACACACACAAACATACATGCACACACACAAACATACATGCACACACACAAACATACATGCACACACACAAACATACATGCACACACGAACATACATGCACACACACAAACATACAAGCACACACAAACATACATGCACACACACAAACATACATGCACACACACAAACATACATGCACACACACAAACATACAAGCACACACAAACATACATGCACACACACAAACATACATGCACACACAAACATACATGCACACACACAAACATACATGCACACACAAACATACATGCACACACACAAACATACATGCACACGCAAACATACATGCACACACAAACATACATGCACACACAAACATACATGCACACACACAAACATACATGCACACACAAACATACATGCACACACACAAACATACATGCACACACACAAACATACATGCACACATACAAGCATACATGCACACACACAAACATACATGCACACACACAAACATACATGCACACACACAAACATACATGCACACACACAAACATACATGCACACACAAACATACATGCACACACACAAACATACAAGCACACACAAACATACATGCACACACACAAACATACATGCACACGCAAACATACATGCACACGCAAACATACATGCACACACACAAACATACATGCACACACACAAACATACATGCACACACACAAACATACAAGCACACACAAACATACATGCACACACACAAACATACATGCACACGCAAACATACATGCACACACAAACATACATGCACACACAAACATACATGCACACACACAAACATACATGCACACACAAACATACATGCACACACACAAACATACATGCACACACAAACATACATGCACACACACAAACATACATGCACACACACAAACATACATGCACACACAAACATACATGCACACACACAAACATACATGCACACACACAAACATACATGCACACACAAACATACATGCACACACACAAACATACATGCACACACAAACATACATGCACACACACAAACATACATGCACACACAAACATACATGCACACACACAAACATACATGCACACACAAACATACATGCACACACACAAACATACATGCACACACAAACATACATGCACACACACAAACATACATGCACACACAAACATACATGCACACACACAAACATACATGCACACACACAAACATACAAGCACACACAAACATACATGCACACACACAAACATACATGCACACGCAAACATACATGCACACACAAACATACATGCACACACAAACATACATGCACACACACAAACATACATGCACACACAAACATACATGCACACACACAAACATACATGCACACACAAACATACATGCACACACACAAACATACATGCACACACACAAACATACATGCACACACAAACATACATGCACACACACAAACATACATGCACACACACAAACATACATGCACACACAAACATACATGCACACACACAAACATACATGCACACACAAACATACATGCACACACACAAACATACATGCACACACAAACATACATGCACACACACAAACATACATGCACACACAAACATACATGCACACACACAAACATACATGCACACACAAACATACATGCACACACACAAACATACATGCACACACAAACATACATGCACACACACAAACATACATGCACACACACAAACATACATGCACACACAAACATACATGCACACAAACATACATGCACACACACAAACATACATGCACACACAAACATACATGCACACACACAAACATACATGCACACACAAACATACATGCACACACACAAACATACATGCACACACAAACATACATGCACACACACAAACATACATGCACACACAAACATACATGCACACACACAAACATACATGCACACACAAACATACATGCACACACACAAACATACATGCACACACACAAACATACATGCACACACAAACATACATGCACACACACAAACATACATGCACACGCAAACATACATGCACACACAAACATACATGCACACACAAACATAGATGCACACCCTCACACATAAACTCACACACATACTCACACATATACTCACACATATACTCACACACACATAGAGCACATATACCCATGTGAACGTATGCACACACACTCTCTCTCTCTTCCAAAGACACACACACATACACACATTCTCTCTTACAAACACACACACACACATACTTTCTTACAAATAAACAGGCACACACACACACACTCTCTCCCTCTTACAAACACACACATACACACACTCTCTCTCTCTTACAGACACACACACACACACACTCTCTCTCTCTCTATTACAAACACACACACACATACACCCTCTCTTACAAACACACACACACACACTCTCTCTCTTACAAACACACAAACACACACACATACTCTCTCTTACAAAGACACAAACACACACATGCACACACATGCATATAGTGACACATCCACACACGCAGGCAATTACCGAATGTATTTTCACATATAATTTGATGAGACACGCAGCTAATACACATACATACATACACATATACACATACAGACATACATATATACACATACACAGATACAAATATACACATACCATATACATATTAACATACAAACATAGACATACACACACATACACATTACACATATACACATACACACATACACATACACATATATACACATATGCGCATACATATATACACATATACACATACACATACAAACATACACATACACATATACACATATATTGACACAAGACCCACAGTGTGGTATGGGGTATAGTTATACCAGTCCCACAGTGTGGTATGTGGAATAGTTATACCAGTCCCACAGTGTGGTATGTGGTATAGTTATACCAGTCCCACAGTGTGGTATGTGGAATAGTTATATCAGTCCCACAGTGTGGTATGTGGAATAGTTATACCAGTCCCATAGTGTGGTATGTGGTATAGTTATACCAGTCCCACAGTGTGGTATAGTTATACCAGTCCCACAGTGTGGCATGTGGTGTAGTTATACCAGTCCCACAGTGTGGTATGTGGTATAGTTATACCAGTCCCACAGTGGTATGTGGTATAGTTATACCAGTCACACAGTGTGGTATAGTTATACCAGTCCCACAGTGTGGCATGTGGTGTAGTTATACCAGTCCCACAGTGTGGTATGTGGTATAGTTATACCAGTCCCACAGTGTGGGATAAGCTATAGTTATACTAGTCTCACAGTGTGGTATGTGGTATTGTTATACCAGTCACACAGTGTGACATGTGGTGTAGTTATACCAGTCCCACAGTGTTGTATGTGGTATAGTTATACCAGTCCCATAGTGTGGTATAGTTATACCAGTCCCACAGTGTGCTATAGTTATACCAGTCCTACAGTGTGGTGTGTGGTATAGTTACACCAGTCCCACAGTGTGGTATGTGCTATAGTTATACCAGTCCCACAGCGTGGTATGTAGTATAGTTATACCAGTCCCTCAGTGTGGTATGTGGTATAGTTAAACCAGTGCCACAGTGTGGTATGTGCTATAGTTATACCAGTCCCACAGTGTGGTATGTGGTACAGTTCCACCAGACCCACAGTCTGGTATGTGGTATAGTTATACCAGTCCCACAGTGTGGTATGTGGTATAGTTACACCAGTCCCACAGTGTGGTATGAGGTATAGTTATACCAGTCTCACAGTGTGGTATGTGGTATAGTTATACCAGTCCCACAGTGTGACATGTGGTGTAGTTATACCAGTCCCACAGTGTGGTATGTGGTATAGTTATACCAGTCCCATAGTGTGGTATAGTTATACCAGTCCCACAGTGTGCTATAGTTATACCAGTCCCACAGTGTGGTGTGTGGTATAGTTATACCAGTCCCTCAGTGTGGTATGTGGTGTAGTAATACCAGTGCCACAGTGTGGTATGTGCTATAGTTATACCAGACCCACAGTGTGGTATGTGGTATAGTTATACCAGTCCAACATTGTGGTATGTGATACAGTTCCACCAGACCCACAGTCTGGTATGTGGTATAGTTATACCAGTCCCACAGTGTGGTGTGTGGTATAGTTATACCAGTCCCACAGTGTGGTATGTGGTATAGATATAACAGTCCGACAGTGTGGTAAGTTGTATAGTTATACCAGTCCATCAGTGGGTATGTGGTATAGTTACACTTGGCCCACAGTGTGGTATAGTTATACCAGTCCCACAGTGTGGTATGTGGTATAGTTATACCAGTCCCACAGTGTGGGATGTGCTATAGTCATACCAGTCCCACAGTGTGTTATGTGGTATAGTGACACCAGTCCCACAGTGTGGTATGTGGTGTAGTTATACCAGTCCCATAGTCTGGTATATGGGATAGTTATACCAGTCCCACAGTGTGGTATGTTGTATAGTAATACCAGTCCCACAGTGTGGTATGTGGTATAGTTATACCAGTCCCACAGTGTGGTATGTGGTATAGTTATACCAGTCCCATAGTGCGGTATAGTTACACCAGTCCCACAGTGTGGTGTGTGGTATAGTTATACCAGTCCCTCAGTGTGGTTTGTGGTGTAGTTATACCAGACCCACAGGGTGGTATGTGCTATAGTTATACCAGTCCCACAGTGTGGTATGTGGTATAGTTATACCAGTTCCGCATTGTGGTATGTGGTACAGTTCACCAGACCCACAGTCTGGTATGTGGTATAGTTATACCTGTCCCAAAGTGTGGTATGTGGTATAGTTAAACCAGTCCCACAGTGTGGTGTGTGGTATAGTTAAACCAATCCCACAGTGTGGTACGTGGTATAGTTATACCAGTCCCACAGTGTGTATAGTTACACCAGTCCCAAATAGTGGTATGTGGTATAGTTATACCAGTCCCACAGTGTGGTATGTGGTATAGATATACCAGTCTGACAGTGTGGTAAGTTGTATAGTTATACCAGTCCATCATTGGGTATGTGGTATAGTTACACTAGGCCCACAGTGTGGTATAGTTATACCAGTCCCACAGTGTGGTATGTAGTATAGTTATACAAGTCCCACAGTGTGGTATAGTTATACCAGTGCCACAGTGTGGTATGTGGTATAGTTATACTAGTCCCACAGTGTGGTATAGTTATACCTGTCCAGCAGTGTGGTATGGGATATAGTTATACCAGACCTACAGTGTGGTATGTGGTTTACTTACACCGGACCAACAGTGTGGTATGTGACATACATATACCAGTCCCACAGTGTGGTATAGTTATACCAGTCCCACCGTGTGGTATGTTGTGTAGTTACACCAGTCCCACAGTGTGGTATGTGATATAGTTATACCAGTCTCACAGTGCGCTATAGTTATACCAGTCCCACAGTGTGGTATGTGGTATAGTTATACCAGTCCCACAGTGTGGTATGTGGTATAGTTATACCAGTCTCACAGTGCGCTATAGTTATACCAGACCTACAGTGTGGTATGTAGTTTACTTACACCGGACCAACAGTGTGTTATGTGGCATACTTATACCAGTCCCACAGTGTGCTATAGTTATACCAGTACCTCAGTGTGGTATGCGGTATAGTTACACCAGTCTCACATTATGGTATGTGGTATAGTTATACCAGTCGCACAGTGTGGGATGTGCTATAGTTATACCAGTCCCACAGTGTGGTATGTGGTCTAGTGACACCAGCCCCACAGTGTGGTATGTGGTATAGTTATAGCAGTCCCATAGTCTGGTATGTGGTATAGTTATGCCAGTCCCACAGTGTGGTATGTGGTCTAGTTATACCAGTCTCACAGTGTGGTATGTGGTATAGTTATACCAGTCCCATAGTGTGGTATAGTTATACCAGTCCCACAGTGTGCTATAGTTATACCAGTCCCACAGTGTGGTGTGTGGTATAGTTATACCAGTCCCTCAGTGTGGTGTGTGGTGTAGTTATACCAGTCCCACAGTGTGGTATGTGCTATAGTTATACCAGTCCCACAGTGTGGTATGTAGTATAGTTATACAAGTCCCACAGTGTGGTATAGTTATACCAGTGCCACAGTGTGGTATGTGGTATAGTTATACTAGTCCCACAGTGTGGTATAGTTATACCTGTCCAGCAGTGTGGTATGGGATATAGTTATACCAGACCTACAGTGTGGTATGTGGTTTACTTACACCGGACCAACAGTGTGGTATGTGACATACATATACCAGTCCCGCAGTGTGGTATAGTTATACCAGTCCCACCGTGTGGTATGTTGTGTAGTTACACCAGTCCCACAGTGTGGTATGTGGTATAGTTATACCAGTCTCACAGTGCGCTATAGTTATACCAGTCCCACAGTGTGGTATGTGGTATAGTTATACCAGTCCCACAGTGTGGTATGTGGTATAGTTATACCAGTCTCACAGTGCGCTATAGTTATACCAGACCTACAGTGTGGTATGTGGTTTACTTACACCGGACCAACAGTGTGTTATGTGGCATACTTATACCAGTCCCTCAGTGTGGTATGCGGTATAGTTACACCAGTCTCACATTATGGTATGTGGTATAGTTATACCAGTCGCACAGTGTGGGATGTGCTATAGTTATACCAGTCCCACAGTGTGGTATGTGGTCTAGTGACACCAGCCCCACAGTGTGGTATGTGGTATAGTTATAGCAGTCCCATAGTCTGGTATGTGGTATAGTTATACAAGTCCCACAGTGTGGTATGTGGTCTAGTTATACCAGTCTCACAGTGTGGTATGTGGTATAGTTATACCAGTCCCATAGTGTGGTATAGTTATACCAGTCCCACAGTGTGCTATAGTTATACCAGTCCCACAGTGTGGTGTGTGGTGTGTGGTGTTGTTATACCAGTCCCACAGTGTGGTATGTGCTATAGTTATACCAGTCCCACAGTGTGGTATGTGGTATAGTTATACCAGTCCCACATTGTGGTATGTGGTACAGTTCCACCAGACCCACAGTCTGGTGTGTGGTATAGTTATACCAGTCCCAAAGTGTGGTATGTTGTATATTTACACTAGTCCCACAGTGTGGTATGTGGTATAGTTATACCAATCTTACATTGTGGTACGTGGTATAGTTATACCAGTCCCACAGTGTGTATAGTTACACCAGTCCCAAATAGTGGTATGTGGTATAGTTATACCAGTCCCACAGTGTGGTATGTGGTATAGTTATACCAGTCCCACAGTGTGGTATGTGGTATAGATATACCAGTCCGACAGTGTGGTAAGTTGTATAGGTATACCAGTCCATCAGTGGGTAGGTGGTATAGTTACACTAGGCCCACAGTGTGGTATAGTTATACCAGTCCCACAGTGTGCTATAGTTATACCAGTCCTACAGTGTGGTGTGTGGTATAGTTATACCAGTCCCACAGTATGGTATAGTTATACCAGTCTCACTGTGTGGTATAGTTATACATGTCCCACAGTGTGGTATGTGGTATAGTTGTACCAGCCACACAGTGTGGTCTAGTTATACCAGTCCCACAGTGTGCTATAGTTATACCAGTCCTAAAGTATGGTGTGTGGTATAGTTATACCTGTCCCACAGTGTGGTATGTGGTGTAGTTATAGCAGTCTCACAGTGTGGTATGTCGTGTAGTTATACCAGTCCCACAGTGTGGTATGTGGTATAGTTACACCAGTCTCACAGTGTGGTATATTTATACCAGTCCCACAGTGTGGTATAGTTATACCAGTCCCACAGTGTGGTATGTGGTATAGTTATACCAGACCCACAGTGTGGTATGTGGTATAGTTACACCAGTCTCACAGTATGGTATGTGGTATAGTTATACCAGTCCCACAGTGTGGTATGTGGTATAGTGACACCAGCCCCACAGTGTGGTATGTGGTATAGTTATACCAGTCCCACAGTGTGGTATGTGGTATAGTGACACCAGTGCCACAGTGTGGTATATAGTATATTTATACCAGTCTCCCAGTGTGGTCTGTGTTATAGTTATACCAGTCCCACAGTGTGGTATGTGGTATAGTTATTCCAGTCCCACAGTGTGGTATGTGGTATAGTTATACCAGTCCCATAGTGTGGTATAGTTGTACCAGTCCCACCGTGTGCTATAGTTATACCATCCCACAGTGTGGTATGTTGTATAGTTACACCAGTCCCACAGTGTGGTATGTGGTATAGTTATACCAGTCCCACAGTGCGCTATAGTTATACCAGTCCCACAGTGTGGTATAGTTATACCAGTCCAGCAGTGTGGTATGTGCTATAGTTATACCAGACCTACAGTGCGGTATGTGGTTTACTTAAACCAGACCAACAGTGTGGTATGTGTCATACTTATACCAGTCCAACATTGTGGTATTGTTATACCAGACACACAGTGTGGTATGTGGTATAGTTATACCATTCCCACAGTGCGGTATGTTGTATAGTTACACCAGTCCCACAGTATGGTATGTGGTATAGTTATACCAGTCTCACAGTGCGCTATAGTTATACCAGTCCCACAGTGTACTATAGTTATACCAGTCCCACAGTGTGGTATGTGGTATAGTTATATCAGACCCACGGTATGGTATGTGGTATAGTTATACCAGTCCCACAGTGTGGTATATGGTATAGTTATACCAGTCTCACAGTGTGGTATGTGGATTAGTTACACCAGACCCTCAGTGTAGTATGTTGTATAGTTATACCAGTTCCACAGTGGTATGTGGTATAGTTATACCAGTCCCACAGTGTGGTATAGTTATACCAGTCCCACAGCGGTGTATAGTTATACAAGTCCCACAGTGTGGTATGTGGTATAGTTATACCAGCCACACAGTGTGGTATAGTTATACCAGTCCCACAGTGTGCTACAGTTATACCAGTCCCAAAGTTTGGTGTGTGTGGTATAGTTAAACCATTCCCACAGTGTGGTATGTGGTGTAGTTATACCAGTCTCACAGTGTGGTATGTGGTAGTGTTATACCAGTCCCACAGTGTGTATAGTTACACCAGTCCCACATTGTGGTATGTGGTATAGTTATACCAGTCCCACAGTGTGGTAAGTGGTATAGTTATACCAGCCCCACAGTGCGGTATAATTATACCATACCCATATTGTGGTATGTACTATAATTATACCAGTCCTACAGTGTGGTATGTGGTATAGATATACTAGTCAGACAGTGTGGTAAGTTGTATAGTTCTACCAGTCCATCAGTGTGGTATGTGGTATAGTTACACTAGTCCCACAGTGTGGTATAGTTATACCAGTCCCACTGTGTGGTATAGTTATAACAGTCCGACAGTGTGATATGTGGTATAGTTAAACCAGACCCACAGTGTTGTATGTGGTATTGTTATACCAGTCCCACAGTGTCGTATGTGGTATAGTTATACCAGTACCATAGTGTGGTATGTGGTATAGTTATACCAGTCCCACAGTGTGGTATGTGGTATAGATGTACGAGTCCCACAGTGTGGTATTTGGTATAGTTATAACAGTGCCACAGTGTGCTATAGTTATACCAGTCGCACAGAGTGGTATGTGGTATAGTTAAACCAGTCCCAGAGTGTGGTATGTGGTATAGTTATACCAGTCCCACAGTGTGGTATGTGGTATAGTTATACGAGTCCCACAGTGTGGTATGTGGTGTAGTTATACCAGTCCCAGTGTGGTATGTGGTATAATAATACCAGTCTCACTGTGTGTATAGTTACACCAGTCCCACATTGTGGTATATGGTATAGTTATACCAGTCACACAGTGTGGTATGTGGATAGTTAAAACCAGACCCACAGTATGGTATACGGTATAGTTATACCAGACCCATAGTGTGGTATGAGGTATAGTTACACCAGTCTCACAGTTTGGTATGTGGTATAGTTAGACCAGTCCAACAGTGTGGTATGTGGTTTAGTTACACCAGACCCACAGTGTGGTATGTGGTATAGTTATACCAGTTCCACAGTGGTATGTTGTATAGTTAAACCAGTCCCACAGTGTGGTATGTGCTATAGTTATACCAGTCCAACAGTGTGGTGTGTGGTATAGTTAAACCAGTCCCACAGTGTGGTATGTGGTATAGTTATACCAGCCGCACAGTGTGGTATAATTATACCAGACCCACATTGTGGTATGTGGTATAGTTATAACACTTCTACAGTGTGGTATGTGGTATAGATATACCAGTCCCACATTGTGGTAAGTTGTATAGTTCTACCAGTCCATCTGTGTGGTATGTGGTATAGTTACACTAATCCCACAGTGTGGTATAGTTATACCAGTTCGACAGTGTGCTATAGTTATACCAGTCACGCAGTGTGGTATGTGGTATAGTTATACCAGACACACAGTGTGGTATAGTCATACTAGACACACAGTGTGGTATGTGGAATAGTTACACCAGACCCGCAGTGTGGTATGTCGTATAGTTATACCAGACCCACAGTGTGGTATCTGTACACTTATACCAGTCCCACAGTGTGGTATAGTTATACCAGTCCCACAGTGTGATATATGGTATAGTTATACGAGTCCCACAGTGTCGTTAGTGGTGTAGTTATACCAGTCCCAGTGTGGTATGTGGTATAATTATACCAGTCTCACAGTGTGTATAGTTACACCAGTCCCACATTGTGTTATAAGGTATAGTTATACCAGTCACAGAGTGTGGTATGTGGTATAGTTAAAACCAGACCCACAGTATGGTATACGGTATAGTTATACCAGTCCCATAGTGTGGTATCTGGTATACTTACACCAGTCTCACAGTTTGGTATGTGGTATAGTTATACCAGTCCCACACTGTGGTATGTGGTATAGTTATACCAGTCCCACAGTGTGGTAGGTGGTATAGATATACCAGTCCGACAGTGTTGTAAGTTGTATAGTTATACCAGTCCATCAGTGTGGTATGTGGTATAGTTATACCAGTCCCACAGCCTGCTATAGTTATACTAGTCCCACAGTGTGGTATAGTTATACTATTCGACAGTGTGCTATAGTTATACCAGTCACGCAGTGTGGTATGTGGTATAGTTATACCAGACACACCGTGTGGTATAGTCATACTAGACACACAGTGTGGTATGTGGTATAGTTACACCAGACCCGCAGTGTGGTATGTCGTATAGTTATACCTGTCCCACAGTGTGGTATGTGGTATAGTTATACCAGTCCCACAATGTGGTATGTGAAGTAGTTATACCAGTCCCACAGTGAAATAGGTGGTATAGTTAAGCCAGTTCCACAGTGTGGTATGTGGTATAGTTACACCAGTCCCACAGTGTGCTATATTTATACCAGTCCCACAGTGGGGTATGTGGTATATTTATACCAGTCCCACAGTGTGGTATGTGGTATAGTTAAACCAGACCCACAGTGTTGTATGTGGTATTGTTATACCAGTCCCACAGTGTCGTATGTGGTATAGTTATACCAGTACCATAGTGTGGTATGTGGTATAGTTATACCAGTCCCACAGTGTGGTATGTGGTATAGATGTACGAGTCCCACAGTGTGGTATTTGGTATAGTTATAACAGTGCCACAGTGTGCTATAGTTATACCAGTCGCACAGAGTGGTATGTGGTATAGTTAAACCAGTCCCAGAGTGTGGTATGTGGTATAGTTATACCAGTCCCACAGTGTGGTATGTGGTATAGTTATACGAGTCCCACAGTGTGGTATGTGGTGTAGTTATACCAGTCCCAGTGTGGTATGTGGTATAATAATACCAGTCTCACTGTGTGTATAGTTACACCAGTCCCACATTGTGGTATATGGTATAGTTATACCAGTCACACAGTGTGGTATGTGGATAGTTAAAACCAGACCCACAGTATGGTATACGGTATAGTTATACCAGACCCATAGTGTGGTATGAGGTATAGTTACACCAGTCTCACAGTTTGGTATGTGGTATAGTTAGACCAGTCCAACAGTGTGGTATGTGGTTTAGTTACACCAGACCCACAGTGTGGTATGTGGTATAGTTATACCAGTTCCACAGTGGTATGTTGTATAGTTAAACCAGTCCCACAGTGTGGTATGTGCTATAGTTATACCAGTCCAACAGTGTGGTGTGTGGTATAGTTAAACCAGTCCCACAGTGTGGTATGTGGTATAGTTATACCAGCCGCACAGTGTGGTATAATTATACCAGACCCACATTGTGGTATGTGGTATAGTTATAACACTTCTACAGTGTGGTATGTGGTATAGATATACCAGTCCCACATTGTGGTAAGTTGTATAGTTCTACCAGTCCATCTGTGTGGTATGTGGTATAGTTACACTAATCCCACAGTGTGGTATAGTTATACCAGTTCGACAGTGTGCTATAGTTATACCAGTCACGCAGTGTGGTATGTGGTATAGTTATACCAGACACACAGTGTGGTATAGTCATACTAGACACACAGTGTGGTATGTGGAATAGTTACACCAGACCCGCAGTGTGGTATGTCGTATAGTTATACCAGACCCACAGTGTGGTATCTGTACACTTATACCAGTCCCACAGTGTGGTATAGTTATACCAGTCCCACAGTGTGATATATGGTATAGTTATACGAGTCCCACAGTGTCGTTAGTGGTGTAGTTATACCAGTCCCAGTGTGGTATGTGGTATAATTATACCAGTCTCACAGTGTGTATAGTTACACCAGTCCCACATTGTGTTATAAGGTATAGTTATACCAGTCACAGAGTGTGGTATGTGGTATAGTTAAAACCAGACCCACAGTATGGTATACGGTATAGTTATACCAGTCCCATAGTGTGGTATCTGGTATACTTACACCAGTCTCACAGTTTGGTATGTGGTATAGTTATACCAGTCCCACACTGTGGTATGTGGTATAGTTATACCAGTCCCACAGTGTGGTAGGTGGTATAGATATACCAGTCCGACAGTGTTGTAAGTTGTATAGTTATACCAGTCCATCAGTGTGGTATGTGGTATAGTTATACCAGTCCCACAGCCTGCTATAGTTATACTAGTCCCACAGTGTGGTATAGTTATACTATTCGACAGTGTGCTATAGTTATACCAGTCACGCAGTGTGGTATGTGGTATAGTTATACCAGACACACCGTGTGGTATAGTCATACTAGACACACAGTGTGGTATGTGGTATAGTTACACCAGACCCGCAGTGTGGTATGTCGTATAGTTATACCTGTCCCACAGTGTGGTATGTGGTATAGTTATACCAGTCCCACAATGTGGTATGTGAAGTAGTTATACCAGTCCCACAGTGAAATAGGTGGTATAGTTAAGCCAGTTCCACAGTGTGGTATGTGGTATAGTTACACCAGTCCCACAGTGTGCTATATTTATACCAGTCCCACAGTGGGGTATGTGGTATATTTATACCAGTCCCACAGTGTGGTATGTGGTATAGTTATACCAGTCCCACAGTGTGGTATGTGGTATAGTTATACCAGTTCCACAGTGCTATGTTGTATAGTTATACCAGTCCCACAGTGTGGTATGTGCTATAGTTATACCAGTCCAAAAGTGTGGTGTGTGGTATAGTTAAACCAGTCCCACAGTGTGGTATGTGGTATAGTTATAACACTTCTACAGTGTGGTATGTGGTATAGATATACCAGTCCCACATTGTGGTAAGTTGTATAGTTCTACCAGTCCATCAGTGTGGTATGTGGTATAGTTACACTAGTCTCACAGTGTGGTATATTTATACGAGTCCCACAGTGTGGTATGTGGTATAGTTATACCAGTCCCACAACCAGCTATAGTTGTACCAGTCCCACAGTTTGGTATGTTGTATAGTTATCCCAGACCCACAGTGTGGTATGTGGTATAGTTATTCCTGACCCACAGTGTGGTATCTGGTACACTTATACCAGTCCCACAGTGTGGTATAGTTATACCAGTCCCACAGTGTGGTATGTGGTATAGTTATACGAGTCCCACAGTGTGGTATGTAGTATAGTTACACCAGACCCACAGAGTGGTATTTTGTGTAGTTATACCAGTCCCACACTGTGGTATGTGGTATAGTTATACCAGTCCCACAGTGTGGTAGGTGGTATAGATATACCAGTCCGACAGTGTGGTAAGTTGTATAGTTATACCAGTCCATCAGTGTGGTATGTGGTATAGTTATACCAGTCCCACAGCCTGCTATAGTTATACTAGTCACACAGTGTGGTATAGTTATACTATTCGACAGTGTGCTATAGTTATACCAGTCACGCAGTGTGGTATGTGGTATAGTTATACCAGACACACAGTGTGGTATAGTCATACTAGACACACAGTGTGGTATGTGGTATAGTTACACCAGACCCGCAGTGTGGTATGCCGTATAGTTATACCTGTCCCACAGTGTGGTATGTGGCATAGTTATACCAGTCCCACAATGTGGTATGTGAAGTAGTTATACCAGTCCCACAGTGAAGTATGTGGTATAGTTAAGCCAGTTCCACAGTGTGGTATGTGGTATAGTTACACCAGTCCCACAGTGTGCTATATTTATACCAGTCCCACAGTGGGGTGTGTGGTATATTTACACCAGTCCCACAGTGTGGTATGTGGTATAGTTATACCAGTCCCACAGTGTGGTATGTGGTATAGTTATACCAGTTCAACAGTGTGGTATGTGGTATAGTTACACCAGACCCACAGTGTGGTATGTGGTATAGTTATACCAGTCCCACAGTGTGGTATGTGGTATAGTTACACCAGACCCACATTGTGATATGTGGTATAGTTATACCAGACCCAAAGTGTGGTATGTGGTATAGTTATACCGGACTCACAGTGTGGTATAGTTTTACCAGACCCACAGTGTGGTATAGTTATACCAGTCCCGCAGTGTGGTATGTGATATAGTTATACCAGTCCCACAGTGTGGTATGTGGTATAGTTACACCAGACCCACAGTGTGGTATGTGGTATAGTTATACCAGTCCCACAGTGTGGTATGTTGCATAGTTATACCAGACCCACAGTGTGGTAAGTTGTATAGTTAAACCAGACCCACAGTATGGTATGTGGTATAGATATACCAGTTCCACAGTGTGGTATCTGGTATATTTATACCAGTCGCACAGTGTGGTATGTGGTTTACTTACACCAGACCAACAGTGTGGTATGTGGCATCCTTATACCAGTCTCACAGTGTGCTATAGTTATACCAGACCCACAGTGTGGTATGTGGTATAGTTATATCAGTCCCACAGTGTGCTATAGTTATACCAGTCCCGCAGTGTGCTATAGTTATACCAGTCCCACAGTGTGGTATGTGGTATAGTTATACCAGACCCACAGTGTGGTATGTGGTATAGTTACACCAGAACCACAGTATGGTATGTGGTATAGTTATACCAGTCTCACGGTGTGGTATTTGGTATAGTGATACCAGTCCCACAGTGTGCTATGTGGTTTAGTTACACCAGACCCACAGTGTGGTATGTTGTATAGTTATACCAGTCCCACAGTGGTATGTGGTATAGTTATACCAGTCCCACAGTGTGGTATAGTTATACCAGTCCCACTGTTTGGTATAGTTATACAAGTCCCACAGTGTGGTATGTGGTATAGTTATACCAGCCACACAGTGTGGTCTAGTTATACCAGTCCCACAGTGTGCTATAGTTATACCAGTCCCAAAGTGTGGTGTGTGGTATAGTTGTACCAGTCTCACAGTGTGGTATGTGGTGTAGTTATACCAGTCCCACTGTGCGGTATGTGGTATAGTTACACCAGTCTCACAGTGTGGTATATTTATACCAGTCCCACAGTGTGCCATAGTTATACCAGTCCCACAGTGTGGTGTGTGGTATAGTTATACCAGACCCACAGTGTGGTATTTGGCATAGTTACACCAGACCCACAGTGTGGTATGCGGTATAGTTATACCAGTCCCACAGTGTGGTATGTGGTATAGTTACACCAGTCTCACAGTATGGTATGTGGTATAGTTATACCAGTCCCAGAGTGTGTAATGTGCTATAGTTATACCAGTCCCACAGTGTGGTATGTGGTATAGTTATACCAGTCCCACAGTGTGGTATGTGGTTTAGTGACACCAGTGCCCCAGTGTGGTATATAGTATAGTTATACCAGTCTCCCAGTGTGGTCTGTGGTATAGTTATACCAGTCCCACAGTGTGGTATGTGGTATAGTTATACCAGGCGCACAGTGTGGTATAATTATACCAGACACACATTGTGGTATGTGGTATAGTTATAACACTTCTACAGTGTGGTATGTGGTATAGATATACCAGTCCCACATTGTGGTAAGTTGTATAGTTATACCAGACCCACAGTGTGGTAAGTGGTTAAGTTACACCAGAGTCACAGTGTGATATGTGGTATAGTTATACCAGACCCACAGTGTGGTATGTGGTATAGTTATACCAGACCCACAGTGTGGTATCTGTACACTTATACCAGTCCCACAGTGTGGTATAGTTATACCAGTCCCACAGTATGGTATAGTTATACCAGTCCCACAGTGTGATATGTGGTATAGTTATACGAATCCCACAGTGTGGTATGTGGTGTAGTTATACCAGTCCCAGTGTGGTATGTGGTATAATTATACCAGTCTCACAGTGTGTATAGTTAAACCAGTCCCACATTGTGTTATAAGGTATAGTTATACCAGTCACATAGTGTGGTATGTGGTATAGTTAAAACCAGACCCACAGTATGGTATACGGTATAGTTATACCAGTCCCATAGTGTGGTATGTGGTATACTTACACCAGTCTCACAGTTTGGTATGTGGTTTAGTTACACCAGACCCACAGTGTGGTATGTGGTATAGTTATACCAGTTCCACAGTGCTATGTTGTATAGTTATACCAGTCCCACAGTGTGGTATGTTCTATATTTATACCAGTCCAACAGTGTGGAGTGTGGTATAGTTAAACCAGTCCCACAGTGTGGTATGTGATATAGTTATACCAGCCGCACAGTGTGGTATAATTATACCAGACCCACATTGTGGTATGTGGTATAGTTATAACACATCTACAGTGTGGTATGTGGTATAGATATACCAGTCCCACATTGTGGTAAGTTGTATAGTTCTACCAGTCCATCAGTGTGGTATGTGGTATAGTTACACTAGTCTCACAGTTTGGTATAGTTATACGAGTCCCACAGTGTGGTATGTGGTATAGTTATACCAGTCCCACAACCAGCTATAGTTGTACCAGTCCCACAGTGTGGTATGTTGTATAGTTATCCCAGACCCACAGTGTGGTATGTGGTATAGTTATTCCTGACCCACAGTGTGGTATCTGGTACACTTATACCAGTCCCACAGTGTGGTATAGTTATACCAGTCCCACAGTGTGGTATAGTTATACCAGTCCCACAGTGTGATATGTGGTATAGTTATACGAGTCCCACAGTGTGGTATGTAGTATAGTTACACCAGACCCACAGAGTGGTATTTTGTGTAGTTATACCAGTCCCACATTGTGGTATGTGGTATAGTTATACCAGTCCCACAGTGTGGTAGGTGGTATAGATATACCAGTCCGACAGTGTGGTAAGTTGTATAGTTATACCAGTCCATCAGTGTGGTATGTGGTATAGTTATACCAGTCCCACAGCCTGCTATAGTTATACTAGTCCCACAGTGTGGTATAGTTATACCAGTTCGACAGTGTGCTATAGTTATACCAGTCACGCAGTGTGGTATGTGGTATAGTTATACCAGACCCACAGTGTGGTATAGTCATACTAGACACACAGTGTGGTATGTGGTATAGTTACACCAGACCCGCAGTGTGGTATGTCGTATAGTTATACCAGTCCCACAGTGTGGTATGTGGTATAGTTATACCAGTCCCACAATGTGGTATGTGAAGTAGTTATACCAGTCGCACAGTGAAGTATGTGGTATAGTTATGCCAGTTCCACAGTGTGGTATGTGGTATAGTTACACCAGTCCCGCAGTGTGCTATATTTATACCAGTCCCACAGTGGGGTATGTGGTATATTTATACCAGTCCCACAGTTTCGTATGTGGTATAGTTATACCAGTCCCACAGTGTGGTATGTGGTATAGTCATACCAGTCCCACAGTGGGGTGTGTGGTATATTTACACCAGTCCCACAGTGTGGTATGTGGTATAGTTATACCAGTCCCACAGTGTGGTATGTGGTATAGTTATACCAGTTCAACAGTGTGGTATGTGGTATAGTTACACCAGACCCACAGTGTGGTATGTGGTATAGTTATACCAGTCCCACAGTGTGGTATGTGGTATAGTTACACCAGACCCACATTGTGATATGTGGTATAGTTATACCAGACCCAAAGTGTGGTATGTGGTATAGTTATACCGGACTCACAGTGTGGTATAGTTTTACCAGACCCACAGTGTGGTATAGTTATACCAGTCCCGCAGTGTGGTATGTGATATAGTTATACCAGTCCCACAGTGTGGTATGTGGTATAGTTACACCAGACCCACAGTGTGGTATGTGGTATAGTTATACCAGTCCCACAGTGTGGTATGTTGCATAGTTATACCAGACCCACAGTGTGGTAAGTTGTATAGTTAAACCAGACCCACAGTATGGTATGTGGTATAGATATACCAGTTCCACAGTGTGGTATCTGGTATATTTATACCAGTCGCACAGTGTGGTATGTGGTTTACTTACACCAGACCAACAGTGTGGTATGTGGCATCCTTATACCAGTCTCACAGTGTGCTATAGTTATACCAGACCCACAGTGTGGTATGTGGTATAGTTATATCAGTCCCACAGTGTGCTATAGTTATACCAGTCCCGCAGTGTGCTATAGTTATACCAGTCCCACAGTGTGGTATGTGGTATAGTTATACCAGACCCACAGTGTGGTATGTGGTATAGTTACACCAGAACCACAGTATGGTATGTGGTATAGTTATACCAGTCTCACGGTGTGGTATTTGGTATAGTGATACCAGTCCCACAGTGTGCTATGTGGTTTAGTTACACCAGACCCACAGTGTGGTATGTTGTATAGTTATACCAGTCCCACAGTGGTATGTGGTATAGTTATACCAGTCCCACAGTGTGGTATAGTTATACCAGTCCCACTGTTTGGTATAGTTATACAAGTCCCACAGTGTGGTATGTGGTATAGTTATACCAGCCACACAGTGTGGTCTAGTTATACCAGTCCCACAGTGTGCTATAGTTATACCAGTCCCAAAGTGTGGTGTGTGGTATAGTTGTACCAGTCTCACAGTGTGGTATGTGGTGTAGTTATACCAGTCCCACTGTGCGGTATGTGGTATAGTTACACCAGTCTCACAGTGTGGTATATTTATACCAGTCCCACAGTGTGCCATAGTTATACCAGTCCCACAGTGTGGTGTGTGGTATAGTTATACCAGACCCACAGTGTGGTATTTGGCATAGTTACACCAGACCCACAGTGTGGTATGCGGTATAGTTATACCAGTCCCACAGTGTGGTATGTGGTATAGTTACACCAGTCTCACAGTATGGTATGTGGTATAGTTATACCAGTCCCAGAGTGTGTAATGTGCTATAGTTATACCAGTCCCACAGTGTGGTATGTGGTATAGTTATACCAGTCCCACAGTGTGGTATGTGGTTTAGTGACACCAGTGCCCCAGTGTGGTATATAGTATAGTTATACCAGTCTCCCAGTGTGGTCTGTGGTATAGTTATACCAGTCCCACAGTGTGGTATGTGGTATAGTTATACCAGGCGCACAGTGTGGTATAATTATACCAGACACACATTGTGGTATGTGGTATAGTTATAACACTTCTACAGTGTGGTATGTGGTATAGATATACCAGTCCCACATTGTGGTAAGTTGTATAGTTATACCAGACCCACAGTGTGGTAAGTGGTTAAGTTACACCAGAGTCACAGTGTGATATGTGGTATAGTTATACCAGACCCACAGTGTGGTATGTGGTATAGTTATACCAGACCCACAGTGTGGTATCTGTACACTTATACCAGTCCCACAGTGTGGTATAGTTATACCAGTCCCACAGTATGGTATAGTTATACCAGTCCCACAGTGTGATATGTGGTATAGTTATACGAATCCCACAGTGTGGTATGTGGTGTAGTTATACCAGTCCCAGTGTGGTATGTGGTATAATTATACCAGTCTCACAGTGTGTATAGTTAAACCAGTCCCACATTGTGTTATAAGGTATAGTTATACCAGTCACATAGTGTGGTATGTGGTATAGTTAAAACCAGACCCACAGTATGGTATACGGTATAGTTATACCAGTCCCATAGTGTGGTATGTGGTATACTTACACCAGTCTCACAGTTTGGTATGTGGTTTAGTTACACCAGACCCACAGTGTGGTATGTGGTATAGTTATACCAGTTCCACAGTGCTATGTTGTATAGTTATACCAGTCCCACAGTGTGGTATGTTCTATATTTATACCAGTCCAACAGTGTGGAGTGTGGTATAGTTAAACCAGTCCCACAGTGTGGTATGTGATATAGTTATACCAGCCGCACAGTGTGGTATAATTATACCAGACCCACATTGTGGTATGTGGTATAGTTATAACACATCTACAGTGTGGTATGTGGTATAGATATACCAGTCCCACATTGTGGTAAGTTGTATAGTTCTACCAGTCCATCAGTGTGGTATGTGGTATAGTTACACTAGTCTCACAGTTTGGTATAGTTATACGAGTCCCACAGTGTGGTATGTGGTATAGTTATACCAGTCCCACAACCAGCTATAGTTGTACCAGTCCCACAGTGTGGTATGTTGTATAGTTATCCCAGACCCACAGTGTGGTATGTGGTATAGTTATTCCTGACCCACAGTGTGGTATCTGGTACACTTATACCAGTCCCACAGTGTGGTATAGTTATACCAGTCCCACAGTGTGGTATAGTTATACCAGTCCCACAGTGTGATATGTGGTATAGTTATACGAGTCCCACAGTGTGGTATGTAGTATAGTTACACCAGACCCACAGAGTGGTATTTTGTGTAGTTATACCAGTCCCACATTGTGGTATGTGGTATAGTTATACCAGTCCCACAGTGTGGTAGGTGGTATAGATATACCAGTCCGACAGTGTGGTAAGTTGTATAGTTATACCAGTCCATCAGTGTGGTATGTGGTATAGTTATACCAGTCCCACAGCCTGCTATAGTTATACTAGTCCCACAGTGTGGTATAGTTATACCAGTTCGACAGTGTGCTATAGTTATACCAGTCACGCAGTGTGGTATGTGGTATAGTTATACCAGACCCACAGTGTGGTATAGTCATACTAGACACACAGTGTGGTATGTGGTATAGTTACACCAGACCCGCAGTGTGGTATGTCGTATAGTTATACCAGTCCCACAGTGTGGTATGTGGTATAGTTATACCAGTCCCACAATGTGGTATGTGAAGTAGTTATACCAGTCGCACAGTGAAGTATGTGGTATAGTTATGCCAGTTCCACAGTGTGGTATGTGGTATAGTTACACCAGTCCCGCAGTGTGCTATATTTATACCAGTCCCACAGTGGGGTATGTGGTATATTTATACCAGTCCCACAGTTTCGTATGTGGTATAGTTATACCAGTCCCACAGTGTGGTATGTGGTATAGTCATACCAGTTCAACAGTGTGGTATGTGGTATAGTTACACCAGACCCACAGTGTGGTATGTGGTATAGTTATACCAGTCCCACAGTGTGGTATGTGGTATAGTTACACCAGACCCACAGTGTGATATGTGGTATAGTTATACCAGACCCACAGTGTCGTATGTGGTATAGTTATACCGGACTCACAGTGTGGTATAGTTTTACCAGACCCACAGTGTGGTATAGTTATACCAGTCCCACAGTGTGGTATGTGATATAGTTATACCAGTCCCACAGTGTGGTATGTGGTATAGTTACACCAGACCCACAGTGTGGTATGTTGCATAGTTATACCAGACCCACAGTGTGGTAAGTTGTATAGTTAAACCAGTCCCACAGTATGGTATGTGGTATAGATATACCAGTTCCACAGTGTGGTATCTGGTATATTTATACCAGTCCCACAGTGTGGTATGTGGTTTACTTACACCAGACCAACAGTGTGGTATGTGGCATCCTTATACCAGTCTCACAGTGTGCTATAGTTATACCAGACCCACAGTGTGGTATGTGGTATAGTTATATCAGTCCCACAGTGTGCTATAGTTATACCAGTCCCGCAGTGTGCTATAGTTATACCAGTCCCACAGTGTGGTATGTGGTATAGTTATACCAGACCCACAGTGTGGTATGTGGTATAGTTACACCAGAACCACAGTATGGTGTCTGGTATAGTTATACCAGTCTCACGGTGTGGTATTTGGTATAGTGATACCAGTCCTACAGTGTGGTATATGGTTTAGTTACACCAGTCCCACAGTGTGGTATGTTGTATAGTTATACCAGTCCCACAGTGCTATGTGGTATAGTTATACCAGTCTCACAGTGTGGTATTGTTATACCAGTCCCACTGTTTGGTATAGTTATACAAGTCCCACAGTGTGGTATGTGGTATAGTTATACCAGCCACACAGTGTGGTCTAGTTATACCAGTCCCACAGTGTGCTATAGTTATACCAGTTCCAAAGTGTGGTGTGTGGTATAGTTGTATCAGTCCCACAGTGTGGTATGTGGTGTAGTTATACCAGTCCCACTGTGTGGTATGTGGTATAGTTACACCAGTCTCACAGTGTGGTATAGTTATACCAGTCCCACAGTGTGGTATAGTTATTCCAGTCCCACAGTGTGCTATAGTTATACCAGTCCCACAGTGTGGTATGTGGTATAGTTATACCAGACCCACAGTGTGGTATTTGGTATAGTTACACCAGACCCACAGTGTGGTATGCGGTATAGTTATACCAGTCCCACAGTGTGGTATGTGGTATAGTTACACCAGTGCCACAGTGTGGTATATATTATAGTTATACCAGTCTCCCAGTGTGGTCTGTGGTATAGTTATACCAGTCCCACAGTGTGGTATGTGGTATAGTTATACCAGTTCCATTGTGTGGTATAGTTATACCAGTCCCACAGTGTGGGATGTGCTATAGTTATACCAGTCCCACAGTGTGGTATGTGGTATAGTGACACCAGCCCCACAGTGTTGTATGTGGTATAGTTATACCAGTCCAACAGTGTGGTATGTGGTATAGTGACACCAGTGCCACAGTGTGGTATATAGTATAGTTATACCAGTCTCCCAGTGTGGTCTGTGGTATAGTTATACCAATCCCACAGTGTGGTATGTGGTATAGTTATACCAGTCTCATAGTGTGGTATAGTTATACCAGTCCCACAGTGTGCTATAGTTATACCAGTCCCACAGTGTGGTATGTTGTATAGTTACACCAGTCCCACAGTGTGGTATGTGGTATAGTTATACCAGTCCCACAGTGCGCTATAGTTGTACCAGTCCCACAGTGTGCTATAGTTATACCAGTCCCACAGTGTGGTATAGTTATACCAGTCCAGCAGTGTGGTATGTGGTATTGTTATACCAGACCTACAGTGTGGTATGTGGTTTACTTACACCAGACCAACAGTGTGGTATGAGGCATACTTATACCAGTCCCACATTGTGGTATAGTTATACCAGACCCACAGTGTGGTATGTGGTATAGTTATACCAATCCCACAGTGTGATATGTTGTATAGTTACACCAGTCCCACAGTATGGTATGTGGTATAGTTATACCAGTCTCACAGTGCGCTATAGTTATACCAGTCCCACAGTGTACTATAGTTATACCAATCCCACAGTGTGGTATGTGGTATAGTTATATCAAACCCGTGGGTTTGATATGGTATGTGGTATAGTTATACCAGTCCCACAGTGTGATATGTGGTATAGTTATACCAGTCCCACAGTGTGGTATGTGGTTTAGTTACACCAGACCCACAGTGTGGTATGTTGTATAGTTATACCAGTTCCACAGTGATATGTGTGTAGTTATACCAGTCCCACAGTGTGGTATAGTTATACCAGTCCCACAGCGTTGTATAGTTCTACAAGTCCCACAGTGTGGTATGTGGTATAATTATACCAGCCACACAGTGTGATATAGTTATACCAGTCCCACAGTGTGCTACAGTTATACAAGTCCCAAAGTTTGGTGTGTGGTATAGTTAAACCAGTCCCACAGTGTGGTATGTGGTGTAGTTCTACCAGTCTCACGGTGTGGTATGTGGTAGTGTTATACCAGTCCCACAGTGTGGTTAGTGGTATAGTTATACCAGCCCCACAGTGTTGTATAATTATACCATACCCATATTGTGGTATGTGCTATAATTATACCAGTCCTACAGTGTGGTATGTGGTATAGATATACCAGTCAGACAGTGTGGTAAGTTGTATAGTTCTACCAGTCTATCAGTGTGGTATGTGGTATAGTTCCACTAGTCCCACAGTGTGGTATAGTTATACCAGTCCCACAGTCTGGTATGTGGTATAGTTATACCAGTCCGACAGTGTGGTATAGTTATACCAGACCCACAGTGTGGTATGTGGTATTGTTATACCAGTCCCACAGTGTCGTATGTGGTATAGATATACCAGTTCCACAGTGGTATGTTGTATAGTTATACCAGTCCCACAGTGTGGTATGTACCATAGTTATACCAGTCCAACAGTGTGGTGTGTGGTATAGTTAAACCAGTCCCACAGTGTGGTATGTGGTATAGTTATACCAGCCGCACAGTGTGGTATAATTATACCAGACCCACATTGTGGTATGTGGTATAGTTATAACACTTCTACAGTGTGGTATGTGGTATAGATATACCAGTCCCACATTGTGGTAAGTTGTATAGTTCTACCAGTCCATCAGTGTGGTATGTGGTATAGTTACACTGGTCTCACAGTGTGGTATAGTTATACCAGTCCCACAGCCAGCTATAGTTGTACCAGTCCCACAGTGTGGTATGTTGTATAGTTATACCAGACCCACAGTGTGGTAAGTGGTTAAGTTACACCAGACCCACAGTGTGATATGTGGTATAGTTATACCAGACCCACAGTGTGGTATGTGGTATAGTTATACCAGACCCACAGTGTAGTATCTGTACACTTATACCAATCCCACAGTGTGGTATAGTTATACCAGTCCCACAGTGTGGTATAGTTATACCAGTCCCACAGTGTGATATGTGGTATAGTTATACGAGTCCCACAGTGTGGTATGTGGTGTAGTTATACCAGTCCCAGTGTGGTATAATTATACCAGTCTCACAGTGTGTATAGTTACACCACTCCCACATTGATGTATAAGGTATAGTTATACCAGTCACACAGTGTGGTATGTGGTATAGTTAAAACCAGACCACAGTATGGTATACGGTATAGTTATACCAGTCCCATAGTGTGGTATGTGGTATACTTACACCAGATTCACAGTTTGGTATGTGGTATAGTTATAGCAGTCCAACAGTGTGGTATGTGGTTTAGTTACACCAGACCCACAGTGTGGTATGTGGTATAGTTATACCAGTTCCACAGTGGTATGTTGTATAGTTATACCAGTCCCACAGTGTGGTATGTGCTATAGTTATACCAGTCCAACAGTGTGATGTGTGGTATAGTTAAACCAGTCCCACAGTGTGGTATGTGGTATAGTTATACCAGCCGCACAGTGTGGTATAACTATACCAGACCCACATTGTGGTATATGGTATAGTTATAACACTTCTACAGTGTGGTATGTGGTATAGATATACCAGTCCCACATTGTGGTAAGTTGTATAGTTCTACCAGTCCATCAGTGTGGTATGTGGTATAGTTACATTAGTCTCACAGTGTGGTATAGTTATACGAGTCCCACAGTGTGGTATGTGGTATAGTTATACCAGTCCCACAGCCAGCTATAGTTGTACCAGTCCCACAGTGTGGTATGTCGTATATTTATACCAGACCCACAGTGTGGTAAGTGGTTAAGTTACACCAGACCCACAGTGTGATATGTGGTATAGTTATACCAGACCCACAGTGTGGTATGTGGTATAGTTATACCAGACCCACAGTGTGGTATCTGGTACACTTATACCAGTCCCACAGTGTGGTATAGTTATACAAGTCCCACAGTGTGGTATAGTTATACCAGACCCACACTGTGGTATTTGGTATAGTTATACCAGTCCCACAGTGTGGTAGGTGGTATAATTATACCAGTCCGACAGTGTGGTAAGTTGTATAGTTATACTAGTCCATCAGTGTGGTATGTGGTATAGTTATACCAGACCCACAGTGTGGTATCTGGTACACTTATACCAGTCCCACAGCCTGCTATAGTTATACTAGTCCCACAGTGTGGTATAGTTATACCAGTTCGACAGCGTGCTATAGTAATACCAGTCACGCAGTGTGGTATGTGGTATAGTTATACCAGAACCACAGTGTGGTATAGTTATACTAGACACACAGTGTGGTATGTGGTATAGTTACACCAGACCCGCAGTGTGGTATGTCGTATAGTTATACCAGTCCCACAGTGTGGTATGTGGTATAGTTATATCAGTCCCACAATGTGGTATGTGAAGTAGTTATACCAGTACCACAGTGAAGTATGTGGTATAGTTATGCCAGTTCCACAGTGTGGTATGTGGTATAGTTACACCAGTCCCACAGTGTGCTATATTTATACCAGTCCCACAGTGTGGTATGTGGTATAGTTATACCAGTCCCACAGTGTGGTATGTGGTATAGTTACACCAGACCCACAGTGTGATATGTGGTATAGTTATACCAGACCCACAGTGTGGTATGTGGTATAGTTATACCAGACCCACAGTGTGGTATGTGGTATAGTTATACCAGACCCACAGTGTGGTATAGTTTTACCAGACCCACAGTGTGGTATAGTTATACCAGTCCCGCAGTGTGGTATGTGATATAGTTATACCAGTCCCACAGTGTGGTATGTGGTATAATTACACCAGACCCACAGTGTGGTATGTGGTATAGTTGTACCAGTCCCACAGTGTGGTATGTTGTATAGTTATACCAGATCCACAGTGTGGTAAGTGGTTAAGTTACACCAGACCCACAGTGTGATATGTGGTATAGTTATACCAGACCCACAGTGTGCTATGTGGTATAGTTATACCAGACCAACAGTGTGGTATGTGGTACGCTTATACCAGTCCCACAGTGTGATATAGTTATACCAGTCCAACAGTGTGGTATAGTTATACCAGTCCCACAGTGTGGTATGTGGTATAGTTATACGAGTCCCACAGTGTGGTATGTAGTATAGATACACCAGACCCACAGAGTGGTATGTTGTATAGTTATACCACTCCCACTGTGTGGTAGGTGGTATAGCTATAACAGTCCGACAGTGTGGTAAGTTGTATAGTTATATCAGTCCATCACTGTGGTATGTGGTATAGTTACACTAGTCTCACAGTGTGTTATAGTTATACCAGTCCCACAGTGTGGTATGTGGTATAGTTATACCAGTCCCACAGTGTGGTATAGTTATACCAGTCCGACAGTGTGCTATATTTATACCATACCCACAGTGTGGTATGTGGTTAAGTTACACCAGACCCACAGTGTGGGATGTGGTATAGTTATACCAAACCCACAGTGTGGTATGCGGTACACTTTTACCAGTCGCACAGTGTGGTATGTGGTGTAGTTATACCAGTCCCACAGTGAAGTATGTGGTATAGTTATGCCAGTCCCACAGTGTGCTATAATTATACCAGTCCCACAGTGTGGTGTGTGGTATAGTTAAACCAGTCCCACAGTGTGCTCTGTGGTGTAGTTATACCAGTTCCACATTGTGGTATGTGGTACAGTTATACCAGTCCCACAGTGTGGTAAGTGGTATAGTTATACCAGCCCCACAGTGTGGTAAAATTATACCATACCCACATTGTGGTATGTGCTATAATTATACCAGTCCTACAGTGTGGTATGTGGTATAGATTTACCAGTCCGACAGTGTGGTATGTGATATAGTTATACCAGTCCATCAGTGTGGTATGTGGTATAGTTACACTAGTCCCACCGTGTGGTATAGTTATACCAGTCCCGCAGTGTGGTATGTGGCATAGTTATACCAGTCCCACAGTCTGCTATAGTTATACCAGTCCGACAGTGTAGTATGTGGTATAGTTATACCAGTCCGACCGTTTTGTGTAGTTATAACAGTCCAACAGTGTGATATGTGGTATAGTTATACCAGACCCATAGTGTGGTAAGTGGTATAGTCACACCAGTCCCACAGTGTGGTATGTGGGATAGTTATGCCAGACCCACAGTGTCGTATGTGGTATAGTTATATCAGTCCCACAGTGTGGTATGTGGTATAGTTATACCAGTCCCACAGTGTGCTATAGTTATACCAGTCGCACAGAGTGGTATGTGGTATAGTTAAACCAGTCTCACAGTGTGGTATGTGGTATAGTTATACCAGTCCCACAGTGTGGTATGTGGTATAGTTATACGAGTCCCACAGTGTTGTATGTGGTGTAGTTATACCAGTCTCAGTGTGGTATGTGGTATAATTATACCAGTCTCACAGTGTGTATAGTTACACCAGTCCCACATTGGGGTATATGGTATAGTTATACCAGTCACACAGTGTGGTATGTGGTATAGTTAAAACCAGACCCACAGTATGGTATACGGTATAGTTATACCAGTCCCATAGTGTAGTATGTGGTATAGTTACACCAGTCTCACAGTGGTATGTGGTATAGTTATACCAGTCCCACAGTGTGGGATGTGCTATAGTTAAACCAGTCCCACAGTGTGGTATGTGGTATAGTTATACCAGCCCCACAGTGTGGTATAATTATACCAGACCCACATTGTGGTATGTGGTATAGTTATAACAGTTCTACAGTGTGGTATGTGGTATAGATATACCAGTCCCACATTGTGGTAAGTTGTATAGTTATACCAGTCCATCAGTGGTGTATGTGGTATAGTAACACTAGTCCCACAGTGAAGTATGTGGTATAGTTATACCAGTCACACAATGTGGTATGTGAAGTAGTTATACCAGTCCCACAGTGAAGTATGTGGTATAGTTACACCAGTCCCACAGTGTGCTATAGTTATACCAGTCCCACAGTGTGGTATGTGGTATAGTTATACCAGTCCCCCAGTGTGGTATGTGGTATAGTTATACCAGTCCCACTGTGTGCTATATTTATACCAGTCCCAGAGTGGGGTATGTGGTATATTTATACCAGTCCCACAGTGTGGTATGTGGTATAGTTATACCAGTCCCACAGTGTGGTATGTGGTATAGTTATACCAGTCCCACAGTGTGGTATGTGGTATAGTTATACCCGTCCCACAGTGTGGTATGTGGTACAGGTATACCAGACCCACAGTGTGGTATAGTTTTACTAGACGCACAGTGTGGTATAGTTATACCAGTTACGCAGTGTGGTATGTGATATAGTTATACCAATCCCACAGTGTGGTATGTGGTATAGTTATACCAGACCCACAGTGTGGTATGTGATATAGTTATACCAGTCACACAGTGTGGTATGTGGTATAGTTACACCAGACCCACAGTGTGGTATGTGGTATAGTTATACCAGTCCCACAGTGTGGTATGTTGTATAGTTATACCAGACCCACGGTGTGGTAAGTGGTTAAGTTACACCAGACCCACAGTGTGATATGTGGTATAGTTTTACCAGAGCCACAGTGGTATGTGGTATAGTTATACCAGACCCACAATGTGGTATGTGGTACACTTGTACCAGTCCCACAGTGTGGTATAGTTATACTAGTCCCACAGTGTGGTATAGTTATACCAGTCCCACAGTATGGTATGTTGTATAGTTATACCAGTCTCACACTGTGGTATGTGGTATAGTTATACCAGTCCCACTGTGTAGTAGGTGGTATAGATATACCAGTCCGACAGTGTGTTAAGTTGTATAGTTATATCAGTCCATCACTGTGGCATGTGGTATAGTTACACTAGTCTCACAGTGTTATATAGTTATACCAGTCCCACAGTGTGGTATGTGGTATAGTTATACCAGTCCCACTGTCTGCTATAGTTATACCAGTCCCACAGTGTGGTATAGTTATACCAGTCCGACAGTGTGCTATAGTTATACCAGTCCCACAGTGTGGTATGTTGTATAGTTATACCAGACCCACAGTGTGGTATGTGGTACACTTGTACTAGTCCCACAGTGTGGTATGTGGTGTAGTTATACCAGTCCCACAGTGAAGTATGTGGTATAGTTATGCCAGTCCCACAGTGTGCTATAATTATACCAGTTCCACAGTGTGGTGTGTGGTATAGTTAAACCAGTCCCCCAGTGTGGTATGTGGTATAGTTATACCAGTCCCACAGTGTGGTATGTGGTATAGTTACCCCAGACCCACAGTGTGGTATGTGTTATAGTTATACTAGTCCCACAGTGTGGTATGTGGTATACTTATACCAGTCCCACAATGTGGTATGTGGTTTAGTTATACCAGCCCCACAGTGAAGTATGTGGTATAGTTATGCCAGTCCCACAGTGTGCTATAATTATACCAGTCCCACAGTGTTGTGTGTGGTATAGTTAAACCAGTCCCACAGTGTGGTATGTGGTATAGTTATACCAGCCCCGCAGTGTGGTATAATTATACCAGACACACATTGTGGTATGTGGTATAGTTATACCGGTCCATCAGTGTGGTATGTGGTATAGTTACACTAGTCTCACAGTATGGTATAGTTATACCAGTCCCACAGTGTGGTATGTGGTATAGTTATACCAGTCCGACAGTGTGGTAAGTTCTATAGTTATACCAGTCCATCAGTGTGGTATGTGGTATAGTTACACTAGTCTCACAGTGTGGTGTAGTTATACCAGTCCCACAGTGTGGTATGTGGTATAGTTATACCAGTCCCACAGCCTGCTATAGTTATACCAGTACCACAGTGTGGTATAGTTATACCAGTCCGACAGTGTGCTATAGTTATACCAGTCCCACAGTGTGGTATGTTGTATAGTTATATCAGACCCACAGTGTGGTACATGGTTAAGTTACACCAGACCCACAGTGTGGTATGTTCTATAGTTATACCAGACCCACAGTGTGATATGTGGTATAGTTATACCAGACCTACAGTGTGGTATGTGGTACACTTATACCACTCCCACAGTGTGGTATAGTTTTACCACTCCCACAGTGTGGTATGTGGTATAGTTATATCAGTCCCACATTGTGGTATGTTGTATAGTTATACCAGTTCCACACTGTGGTATGTGGTATATTTATACCAGTCCCACGTGTGGTAGATGGTATAGGTATATCAGTCTACAGTGTGGTAAGTTGTATAGTTATACCAGTCCATCAGTGTGGTATGTGGTATAGTCACACTAGTCCCACAGTGTGGTATGTGGTATAGGTATACCAGTCCCACGGTGTGGTATAGTTTTACCAGACCCACAGTGTGGTATAGTTATACCAGTCCCGCAGTGTGGTATGTGGTATAGTTATATCAGTCCCACATTGTGGTATGTTGTATAGTTATACCAGTTCCACACTGTGGTATGTGGTATATTTATACCAGTCCCACGTGTGGTAGATGGTATAGGTATATCAGTCTACAGTGTGGTAAGTTGTATAGTTATACCAGTCCATCAGTGTGGTATGTGGTATAGTCACACTAGTCCCACAGTGTGGTATGTGGTATAGGTATACCAGTCCCACGGTGTGGTATAGTTTTACCAGACCCACAGTGTGGTATAGTTATACCAGTCCCGCAGTGTGGTATGTGGTATAGTTATACCAGTCCCACAGTGTGGTATAGTTATACCAGACCCACAGTGTGGTATGTGGTATAGTTATACCATTCACACAGTGTGGTATGTCGTATAGTTCCACCAGACCCACAGTGTGATATGTGGTATAGTTATACCAGTCCCACAGTGTGGTATGTGGTATAGATATACCAGTCCGACGTGTGGTAAGTTGTATAGTTATACCAGTCCATCAGTGTGGTATGTGGTATAGTTACACTAGTCTCACAGTGTGGTATAGTTATACCAGTCCCACATTGTGGTATATAGTATAGTTATACCATTCCCAAAGTCTGCTATAGTTATACCAGTCCCACAGTGTGGTATAGTTACACCAGTCCGACAGTGTGCTATAGTTATACCAGTCCCACAGCATGGTATGTGGTATAGTTATACCAGACCCACAGTGTGGTATGTGGTTTAGTTACACCAGACCCACAGTGTGGTATGTGGTACACTTATACCAGTCCCACAGTGTGGTATGTGGTATAGTTATACCAGCCCATCAGTGTGGTATATGGTATAGTTACACTAGTCCCACAGTTTGATATGTGGTATAGTTATACCAGTCCCACAGTGTGGTATGTGGTATAGGTATACCACACCCACAGTGTGGTATAGTTTTACCAGACCCACAGTGTGGTATAGTTATGCCAGTCCCGCAGTGTGGTATGTGATATAGTTATAACAGTCGCACAGTGTGGTATGTGGTATAGTTACACCAGACCCACAGTGTGGTATGTGGTATAGTTATACCAGTCCCACAGTGGTATGTGGTATAGTTATACCAGTCCCACAATGTGGTATGTGGTTTCGTTATACCAGTCCCACAGTCAAGTATGTGGTATAGTTCTGCCAGTCCCACAGTGTGGTATGTGGTATACTTACAGCAGTCCCACAGTGTGCTATAATTATACCAGTCCCACAGTGTGGGATGTGGTATAGTTACACCAGTCCCACAGTGTGCTATAGTTATACCAGTCCCACAGTGTGGTATGTGGTATAGTTATACCAGTCCCCGAGGGTGGTATGTGGTATAGTTATACCAGTCCCACAGTGTGCTATATTTATACCAGTCCCAATGGGTGGTATGTGGTATATTTATACCAATCCCACAGTGTGGTATATTTTATAGTTATACCAGTCCCACGGTGTTGTATAGTTATACCAGTCCCACAGTGTGTTATGTGGTATAGTTATACCAGTCCCACAGTGTGCTATAGTTATACCAGTCCCACAGTGTGCTATAGTTATATCAGTCCCACAGTGTGGTATGTGGTATAGTTATACCAGTCCCACAGTGTGGTATGTGGTATAGTTACCCCAGACCCACAGTGTGGTATGTGTTATAGTTATACTAGTCCCACAGTGTGGTATGTGGTATACTTATACCAGTCCCACAATGTGGTATGTGGTTTAGTTATACCAGCCCCACAGTGAAGTATGTGGTATAGTTATGCCAGTCCCACAGTGTGCTATAATTATACCAGTCCCACAGTGTTGTGTGTGGTATAGTTAAACCAGTCCCACAATGTGGTATGTGGTATAGTTATATCAGCCCCGCAGTGTGGTATAATTATACCAGACAGACATTGTGGTATGTGGTATAGTTATACCGGTTCTACAGTGTGGTAAGTTCTATAGTTATACCAGTCCATCAGTGTGGTATGTGGTATAGTTACACTAGTCTCACAGTGTGGTATAGTTATACCAGTCCCACAGTGTGGTATGTGGTATAGTTATACCAGTCCGACAGTGTGGTAAGTTCTATAGTTATACCAGTCCATCAGTGTGGTATGTGGTATAGTTACACTAGTCTCACAGTGTGGTATAGTTATACCAGTCCCACAGTGTGGTATGTGGTATAGTTATACCAGTCCCACAGCCTGCTATAGTTATACCAGTACCACAGTGTGGTATAGTTATACCAGTCCGACAGCGTGCTATAGTTATACCAGTCCCACAGTGTGGTATGTTGTATAGTTATATCAGACCCACAGTGTGGTATATGGTTAAGTTACACCAGACCCACAGTGTGGTATGTTCTATAGTTATACCAGACCCACAGTGTGATATGTGGTATAGTTATACCAGACTTACAGTGTGGTATGTGGTACACTTATACCACTCCCACAGTGTGGTATAGTTTTACCACTCCCACAGTGTGGTATGTGGCATAGTTATATCAGTCCCACATTGTGGTATGTTGTATAGTTATACCAGTTCCACACTGTGGTATGTGGTATAGTTATACCAGTCCCAGGTGTGGTAGATGGTATAGGTATATCAGTCTACAGTGTGGTAAGTTGTATAGTTATACCAGTCCATCAGTGTGGTATGTGGTATAGTCACACTAGTCCCACAGTGTGGTATGTGGTATAGGTATACCAGTCCCACGGTGTGGTATAGTTTTACCAGACCCACAGTGTGGTATAGTTATACCAGTCCCGCAGTGTGGTATGTGGTATAGTTATACCAGTCCCACAGTGTGGTATAGTTATACCAGACCCACAGTGTGGTATGTGGTATAGTTATACCATTCACACAGTGTGGTATGTCGTATAGTTCCACCAGACCCACAGTGTGGTATGTGGTATAGATATACCAGTCCGACGTGTGGTAAGTTGTATAGTTATACCAGTCCATCAGTGTGGTATGTGGTATAGTTACACTAGTCTCACAGTGTGGTATAGTTATACCAGTCCCACATTGTGGTATATAGTATAGTTATACCTTTCCCAAAGTCTGCTATAGTTATACCAGTCCCACAGTGTGGTATAGTTACACCACTCCGACAGTGTGCTATAGTTATACCAGTCCCACAGCGTGGTATGTGGTATAGTTATACCAGACCCACAGTGTGGTATGTGGTTTAGTTACACCAGACCCACAGTGTGGTATGTGGTATAGGTATACCAGACCCACAGTGTGGTATAGTTTTACCAGACCCACAGTGTGGTATAGTTATGCCAGTGCCGCAGTGTGGTATGTGATATAGTTATACCAGTCCCACAGTGTGGTATGTGGTATAGTTATACCAGTCCCACAGTGGTATGTGGTATAGTTATACCAGTCCCACAATGTGGTATGTGGTTTCGTTATACCAGTCCCACAGTCAAGTATGTGGTATAGTTCTGCCAGTCCCACAGTGTGGTATGTGGTATACTTACAGCAGTCCCACAGTGTGCTATAGTTATACCAGTCCCACAGTGTGGGATGTGGTATAGTTACACCAGTCCCACAGTGTGCTATAGTTATACCAGTCCCACAGTGTGGTATGTGGTATAGTTATACCAGTCCCCGAGTGTGGTATGTGGTATAGTTATGCCAGTCCCACAGTGTGCTATATTTATACAAGTCCCACTGTGTGGTATGTGGTATATTTATACCAGTCCCACAGTGTGGTATATTTTATAGTTATACCAGTCCCACGGTGTTGTATAGTTATACCAGTCCCACAGTGTGTTATGTGGTATAGTTATACCAGTCCCACAGTGTGCTATAGTTATACCAGTTCCACAGTGTGCTATAGTTATATCAGTCCCACAATGTGGTATGTGGTATAGTTACACCAGACCCACAGTGTGGTATGTGGTACAGTTATACCAGTCCCACAGTGTGGTATGTGGTATAATTATACCAGTCCCACAGTGTGGTATGTGGTATAGTTACACCAGACCCACAGTGTGGTATGTTGTATAGTTATACCAATCCCACAGTGCGGTATGTGGTATAGTTATACCAGTCCCACAGTGTGGTAGGTGGTATAGATATACCAGTCCGACAGTGTGGTAAGTTGTATAGTTATACTAGTCCATCAGTGTGGTATGTTGTATAGTTACACTAGACCCACAGTGTGGTATGTGGTATAGTTATACCACTCCCACAGTGTGGTATGTGGCATAGGTATACCAGTCCCACAGTGTGGTATAGTTTTAGCAGACCCACAGTGTAGTATAGTTATACCAGTCCCGCAGTGTGGTATGTGGTATAGTTATACCAGACCTACAGTGTGGTATAGTTATACCAGTCCCGCAGTGTGGTATGTGGTATAGTTATACCAGACCTACAGTGTGGTATAATTATACCAGACCCACAGTGTGGTATGTGGTATAGTTATACCAGTCCGACAGTGTGGTATGTGGTATAGTTATACCAGACCCACAGTGTGGTATGTGGTATAGTTATACCAGTCCCACAGTGTGGTATGTGGTATAGTTACACCAGACCCACAGTGTGGTATGTGGTATAGTTATACCAGTCTCACAGTGGTATGTGGTATAGTTATACCAGTCCCACAGCCTGCTATAGTTATACCAGTACCACAGTGTGGTATAGTTATACCAGTCCGACAGCGTGCTATAGTTATACCAGTCCCACAGTGTGGTATGTTGTATAGTTATATCAGACCCACAATGTGGTATATGGTTAAGTTACACCAGACCCACAGTGTGGTATGTTCTATAGTTATACCAGACCCACAGTGTGATATGTGGTATAGTTATACCAGACTTACAGTGTGGTATGTGGTACACTTATACCACTCCCACAGTGTGGTATAGTTTTACCACTCCCACAGTATGGTATGTGGCATAGTTATATCAGTCCCACATTGTGGTATGTTGTATAGTTATACCAGTTCCACACTGTGGTATGTGGTATAGTTATACCAGTCCCAGGTGTGGTAGATGGTATAGGTATATCAGTCTACAGTGTGGTAAGTTGTATAGTTATACCAGTCCATCAGTGTGGTATGTGGTATAGTCACACTAGTCCCACAGTGTGGTATGTGGTATAGGTATACCAGTCCCACGGTGTGGTATAGTTTTACCAGACCCACAGTGTGGTATAGTTATACCAGTCCCGCAGTGTGGTATGTGGTATAGTTATACCAGTCCCACAGTGTGGTATAGTTATACCAGACCCACAGTGTGGTATGTGGTATAGTTATACCATTCACACAGTGTGGTATGTCGTATAGTTCCACCAGACCCACAGTGTGGTATGTGGTATAGATATACCAGTCCGACGTGTGGTAAGTTGTATAGTTATACCAGTCCATCAGTGTGGTATGTGGTATAGTTACACTAGTCTCACAGTGTGGTATAGTTATACCAGTCCCACATTGTGGTATATAGTATAGTTATACCTTTCCCAAAGTCTGCTATAGTTATACCAGTCCCACAGTGTGGTATAGTTACACCACTCCGACAGTGTGCTATAGTTATACCAGTCCCACAGCGTGGTATGTGGTATAGTTATACCAGACCCACAGTGTGGTATGTGGTTTAGTTACACCAGACCCACAGTGTGGTATGTGGTATAGGTATACCAGACCCACAGTGTGGTATAGTTTTACCAGACCCACAGTGTGGTATAGTTATGCCAGTGCCGCAGTGTGGTATGTGATATAGTTATACCAGTCCCACAGTGGTATGTGGTATAGTTATACCAGTCCCACAATGTGGTATGTGGTTTCGTTATACCAGTCCCACAGTCAAGTATGTGGTATAGTTCTGCCAGTCCCACAGTGTGGTATGTGGTATACTTACAGCAGTCCCACAGTGTGCTATAGTTATACCAGTCCCACAGTGTGGGATGTGGTATAGTTACACCAGTCCCACAGTGTGCTATAGTTATACCAGTCCCACAGTGTGGTATGTGGTATAGTTATACCAGTCCCCGAGTGTGGTATGTGGTATAGTTATGCCAGTCCCACAGTGTGCTATATTTATACAAGTCCCACTGTGTGGTATGT
Organism: Eledone cirrhosa; assembly: GCA_964016885.1. Taxonomy (NCBI): domain Eukaryota; kingdom Metazoa; phylum Mollusca; class Cephalopoda; order Octopoda; family Eledonidae; genus Eledone; species Eledone cirrhosa. The sequence continues at coordinate 264,588,674 of OZ024741.1, forward strand.
GGTATATTTATACCAGTCCCACAGTGTGGTATATTTTATAGTTATACCAGTCCCACGGTGTTGTATAGTTATACCAGTCCCACAGTGTGTTATGTGGTATAGTTATACCAGTCCCACAGTGTGCTATAGTTATACCAGTTCCACAGTGTGCTATAGTTATATCAGTCCCACTGTGTGGTATGTGGTATAGTTACACCAGACCCACAGTGTGGTATGTGGTACAGTTATACCAGTCCCACAGTGTGGTATGTGGTATAATTATACCAGTCCCACAGTGTGGTATGTGGTATAGTTACACCAGACCCACAGTGTGGTATGTTGTATAGTTATACCAATCCCACAGTGCGGTATGTGGTATAGTTATACCAGTCCCACAGTGTGGTAGGTGGTATAGATATACCAGTCCGACAGTGTGGTAAGTTGTATAGTTATACTAGTCCATCAGTGTGGTATGTTGTATAGTTACACTAGACCCACAGTGTGGTATGTGGTATAGTTATACCACTCCCACAGTGTGGTATGTGGCATAGGTATACCAGTCCCACAGTGTGGTATAGTTTTAGCAGACCCACAGTGTAGTATAGTTATACCAGTCCCGCAGTGTGGTATGTGGTATAGTTATACCAGACCTACAGTGTGGTATAATTATACCAGACCCACAGTGTGGTATGTGGTATAGTTATACCAGTCCGACAGTGTGGTATGTGGTATAGTTATACCAGACCCACAGTGTGGTATGTGGTATAGTTATACCAGTCCCACAGTGTGGTATGTGGTATAGTTACACCAGACCCACAGTGTGGTATGTGGTATAGTTATACCAGTCTCACAGTGGTATGTGGTATAATTATACCAGTCCCACAATGTGGTATGTGGTGTCGTTATACCAGTCCGACAGTCATGTATGTGGTATAGTTATGCCAGTCCCACAGTGTGGTATGTGGTATAGTAACACCAATCCCATAGTGTGGTATGTGGTATAGTTATACCTGTCCCACAGTGTGTTATAGTTATACCAGTGTCCCAGTGTGGTATGTGGTATAGTTATGCCAGTCCCACAGTGTGCTATATTTATACCAGTCCCACAGTGTGCTATAGTTATACCAGTCCCACAGTGTGGTATGTGTATAGGTATTCCAGTCCCACAATGTGGTATATGGTGTAGTTATACCAGTCCCACAGTGAAGTATGTTGTATAGTTATTCCAGTCCCACAGTCTGGTATGTGGTATAGTTACACCAGTCCCACAGTGTGGTATGTTGTGTAGCTATACCAGTCCCACGGTGTGGTATGTGGTATAGTTATACCAGTCCCACAGTGTGCTATGTGGTATAATTATTCCAGTCCCACAGTGTGGTATGTGGTATAGTTTCACCAGTCCCACAGTGTGCTATAGTTATGCTAGTCCCACATTGTGGTATGTGGTATAGTTACACCAGTCCCACAATGTGGTATGTGGTGTAGTTATACCAGTCCCACATTGGAGTATGTGGTATAGTTATTCCAGTCCCACAGTCTGGTATGTGGTATAGTTACACCAGTCCCACAGTGTGCTATAGTTATACCAGTTCCACAGTGTGCTATAGTTATATCAGTCCCACTGTGTGGTATGTGGTATAGTTACACCAGACCCACAGTGTGGTATGTGGTACAGTTATACCAGTCCCACAGTGTGGTATGTGGTATAATTATACCAGTCCCACAGTGTGGTATGTGGTATAGTTACACCAGACCCACAGTGTGGTATGTTGTATAGTTATACCAATCCCACAGTGCGGTATGTGGTATAGTTATACCAGTCCCACAGTGTGGTAGGTGGTATAGATATACCAGTCCGACAGTGTGGTAAGTTGTATAGTTATACTAGTCCATCAGTGTGGTATGTTGTATAGTTACACTAGACCCACAGTGTGGTATGTGGTATAGTTATACCACTCCCACAGTGTGGTATGTGGCATAGGTATACCAGTCCCACAGTGTGGTATAGTTTTAGCAGACCCACAGTGTAGTATAGTTATACCAGTCCCGCAGTGTGGTATGTGGTATAGTTATACCAGACCTACAGTGTGGTATAATTATACCAGACCCACAGTGTGGTATGTGGTATAGTTATACCAGTCCGACAGTGTGGTATGTGGTATAGTTATACCAGACCCACAGTGTGGTATGTGGTATAGTTATACCAGTCCCACAGTGTGGTATGTGGTATAGTTACACCAGACCCACAGTGTGGTATGTGGTATAGTTATACCAGTCTCACAGTGGTATGTGGTATAATTATACCAGTCCCACAATGTGGTATGTGGTGTCGTTATACCAGTCCGACAGTCATGTATGTGGTATAGTTATGCCAGTCCCACAGTGTGGTATGTGGTATAGTAACACCAATCCCATAGTGTGGTATGTGGTATAGTTACACCTGTCCCACAGTGTGTTATAGTTATACCAGTGTCCCAGTGTGGTATGTGGTATAGTTATGCCAGTCCCACAGTGTGCTATATTTATACCAGTCCCACAGTGTGCTATAGTTATACCAGTCCCACAGTGTGGTATGTGTATAGGTATTCCAGTCCCACAATGTGGTATATGGTGTAGTTATACCAGTCCCACAGTGAAGTATGTTGTATAGTTATTCCAGTCCCACAGTCTGGTATGTGGTATAGTTACACCAGTCCCACAGTGTGGTATGTTGTGTAGCTATACCAGTCCCACGGTGTGGTATGTGGTATAGTTATACCAGTCCCACAGTGTGCTATGTGGTATAATTATTCCAGTCCCACAGTGTGGTATGTGGTATAGTTTCACCAGTCCCACAGTGTGCTATAGTTATGCTAGTCCCACATTGTGGTATGTGGTATAGTTACACCAGTCCCACAATGTGGTATGTGGTGTAGTTATACCAGTCCCACATTGGAGTATGTGGTATAGTTATTCCAGTCCCACAGTCTGGTATGTGGTATAGTTACACCAGTCCCACAGTGTGCTATAGTTATGCCAGTCCCACAGTGTGGTATGTGCTATAGTTATACCAGTCCCACAGTCTGGTATGTGGTATAGTTATTCCAGTCCCACAGTGTGGTATGTGGTATAGTTACACCAGTCCCACAGTGTGCTATAGTTATGCCAGTCCCACAGTGTGGTATGTTCTATAGTTATACCAGTCCCACAGTGTGGTATGTGGTATAGTTATTCCAGTCCCACAGTGTGGTATGTGGTATAGTTACACCAGTCCCACAGTATGCTATAGTTATGCTAGTCCCACAGTGTGATATGTGCTATCGTTATACCAGTCCCACAGTGTGGTATGTGGTATAGTTACACCAGTCCCTCAGTGTGCTATAGTTATACCAGTCCCACAGTGTGGTATGTGGTATAGTTACACCAGTCCCACAGTGTGCTATCGTTATACCAGTCCCACAGTGTGGTATGTGGTATAGTTACACCAGTCCCACAGTGTGCTATAGTTATACCAGTCCCACAGTGTGGTATGTGGTATAATTACACCAGTCCCACAGTGTGCTATAGTTATACCAGTCCCACAGTGTGGTATGTGGTATAGTTATACCCGTCCCACAGTGGTATGTGGTATAGTTAGGTTGAGGTGTGACTCATGAACGGTTCTATGATAAACTGATTTGCTCATCTTTGGTGAACCACACCAATCATCATCACTGCCTCAGCAGCAGCAGCTCTATCAACAGCACCGGCGGCAGTAGTAGTAGTAGTAGTAGTTGTAGTAGTATAGTCGTAGCAGCAGCAGCAGCA
>OZ024741.1:264602438-264604938 GCA_964016885.1 Eledone cirrhosa
TGTTGGCGGTGGTGGTGGTGGTGGTGTTACTGGTGCTGTTGGTGGTGGTGATAGTGGTGGTGGTACAGGTGCTGTTGGCGGTGGTGGTGGTGGTGGTGTTACTGGTGCTGTTGGCGGTGGTAGTGGTGGTGGTGGTGGTGTTACTGGTGCTGTTGGTGGTGGTGGTAGTGGTGGTGGTACGGGTGCTGTTGGCGGTGGTGGTAGTGGTGGTGTTGGTGGTGTTGGTAGCGGTGTTGGCGGTGGTGGTGATACTGGTGCTGTTGATGGTGGTGGTAGTGGTGGTGGGGTTACTGGTGTTGGTGGTGGTGGTAGTGGTGGTGGTGTTACTGGTGTTGGTGGTGGTGGTAGTGGTGGTGGTGTTACTGGTACTGTTGGCGGAGGTGGTGGTGGTGGTGGTGGTGGTGTTACTGGTGCTGTTGGCGGAGGTGGTGGTACAGGTGCTGTTGGCGGTGGTGGTGGTGGTGGTGGTGGACATGGTGGTGAAGATAATGGGTATTATGATCATGAATGTAGTGGTAATGCTGAAGATAAGGATGTTGATGATGTTGATGATGTTGATGATAGTGATGATGATAGTGATGGTAGTGATGATGATAGTGATGATAATGATGATGATGATGTTAATGGTGGTACTAAAAATATTATAAATAATTGTTTCGACTTTTGGCACAAGGCCAGCATTAACGCGGTACATTACTGGTACTTTATTTTATCGACCACGTAAGGATGAAAGGCGGGATTGAACTCAGATCATAAAGGGACGTAACTCTATGCTGGAAAGCATGGTGGCCGACCCTCAACCGATACTGCCAATCCACCGCCCTTTATAACAATATCGTAGGTTCGATTCCAGGAGAGGGTTGTGTGTTGTTTTCTTGTGCAAAACACTTTATTTCACGTTGCTCCAGTATACTCAGTAGTAGAACGTGGCCCAGTGGTAAAGGTATTTCACTTACGATCATAGTGTAGCTGGTTCGATTCCAGGAGAGGGTTGTGTGTTGTTTTCTTGTGTAAAACACTTTATTTCACGTTGCTCCAGTATACTCAGTAGTAGAACGTGGCCCAGTGGTAAAAGTATTTGCCTTACGATCATAGTGTAGTTGGTTCGATTCCATGAGAGGGTTGCGTGTTGTGTTCTTGTGTAAAACACTTTATTTCACGTTACTCCAGTATACTCAGATGAAAATGTGTACCATGACAGGCGTCCTCTCATTGGGGGGGGGGGGTATGTATGTCGTGTACTCTTTGTCGCTTAACTCCACGAAAACCGTCATAAGGACAGGCCTGATGAGCTTCTAAGCCCGAGAAAAACATTAGACCTTAAAATTTATAGATAGGGGCAAGTTGTTTAAATCGAACACAATATATGCTTGGTACTTTATTTTATCAGCCCCAGAAGATTGAAAGGTAAAGATAACACCGGCGGATTTCGAACTCAGAATGCAATGAGCCGGAACAAATGTTGCAAATTAAGTTGTCCAATCCACTGCCTTAATGGTTTCTGATTTTGACACAAGGCCAGCAATTTGGGGGAAAGGGAAAGTCGATTAAATCGACCCAAGTGCATTACTGTTGCTTTATTTATTGATCACGTAAGGATGAAAGGCAACGCTAACTCCGGCTGGATTTGAACTCGGATCGTAAAGAGTTGTAACTCAATGCCACAAAGCACGTTGTCCAGTGCTCTACCGATACTGCCAATCCACAGCCCTCACACCAATAATAATGGTTTCTTATATAGGCACAAGGCCAGCAATTTTGAGGGAGGAGAAAGTCGATTAAATCGACCCCAGTCGTAACTGGTACTTTATCGACCCTGTAAGGACGGAAGGCAAAGCTAACCCTGTCGGACTTGATCTGGGAACGTAAAGGGCCGTAACTCTATGCCGTAAAGCATGTTGTCCAACGCTCCACCGAATAATTCTTTCTTTATTGACCACAAATACATCAGATAAAAGAGTCACTACATTAAGCGTTCAATCCCCCACCCTGTCAGAAACTAGTGTGTCTCCTCCCCCACCAGACACCCTTATCCTGTGTGCTGGTTGTTCACCACTGTACACTGATCAGCTACAAAACGTCCCCCACCATCTGCTCCTTGCCAACACCTCTACCACCACTACCTGCTCCTTACCTACACTGCCTCTATCACATCCAGCTCCACCACCACCACACCACCACCACCATACAACCACACCACCACACCACCACCACCACTACACCACCAAACCACCACACCACCACCACCACCACCATACCACCAAACCACCACCACCAAACCACCACACCACCACCACCACCACCACCACACCACCACCACCACACCACCACCACCACCACCACACCACCATACCACCACCACACCACCATACCACTACCACCACCACACCACCACCACCACCACACCACCACACCACCACGCCACACACCTCCACACCACCACACCACCACCACACCACCATTCCACCACCACACCACCACACCACCACCACACCACCCC
>OZ024741.1:264617438-264632438 GCA_964016885.1 Eledone cirrhosa
GGCCTCCCCACAGCTCCGGCGGACAGAATGGAGAAGGCATTCCCCCGAAGGACACCTGCGGCTGGCCAGTTCAGCACCTATGGTGGTGAGTAGGGAGGTAGCCCTAGGACCGAGGACACCAGAAGTCTCCACTGCCAAGGGTACAACCGCAAACCTGTCGGAGAGCGACCGGTATTTGAAGAGTTTGGCCTCCTCAGCCCGACGTGCAGCAGAACCTGGGTTAGTCGCAGACTGCACCAGGTTGCGGCTGCAGAAAGTGTCGGTGCAAGTGGCATCCCAGACGAGGGGTTTGCCACCGCGGAACGAGAAGATGGTCATGCCATCTGGCCTTTTGCTGTCCCCTCGGTCCAGCCCCACCGCGTGAGTTCGTTTACTCGCGACACATTGTGTCCTTGAGCAAGGCAATTTATTCCACGTTGCTCCACTCCACTCTGTTGGCAAAAATGAGTTTTACCTGTAATTCGAAAGGGCAGCCATGTCATATTCTGTGTCGCGCTGAATCTCCCTGAAAACTACGTTAAGGCTACGCGTGTCTGTGGAATGCTCAGCCACTTTCACGTTAACTTAACGAGCATGCTGTTCCGTTGATCGGATCAACTGGATTACTCGTCGTCGTAACCGACGAAGTGCCAGTTTTACTCAAATAAATTAATAAATAAAATTGTCAATGTTGGAGCTTCCAACCTCGAAACCGCATCAATACGTACATACATACATACATACATACATACATACATACATACATACATACATACATACATACATACAGAGTGCTGGGCCCTTGGAACCATGTGACGACAGTGCAGAGAGATCTCCAGATATAAAACAATGCCAGTGCCGTGAAGCTTTTATAGTGACCAAAGGCACTGCACAAAGCCAGTCCCACTCTCTTAACCAAGATGATATTTACCAAAAAGAAGAACAAGTCAACATCATTGGATACCATCAGGGTTGCAGGTGTTATATCAGAGTTTTCCTTCTCATAGAATTCTGCCTTGACAAAGGCTAAGGGGTCATCTCTCCCGGTGATTTTGGATGGCCATTGACTCTTAAGAGCTCCTTTGCCTTTTGCAGGATTTATTTTTAGTCCTGCAGGATGTCCAAAGTCACCCTCCTCACCAAGAAACCTTGTTGGGGTTGCCAGTTTAGTCACCAACGACCCGACCATGAGACCAACTGGTGACCTGACATACATGCATACACACATACATACATAGATACATACATACATACATACATACATACATACACACATACACACATAGATACATACATACATACATACATACATACATACATACATACATACATACATACATACATATATACATATATACATATATACATACATATATGCATAAATACATATATACATACATAAATACATATATACGTATATACATACATATATACATACATATATACATACATGCATACATGGATACATTCATACATATATACATACATATATACATACATACATGCATACATATATACATACATGCATACATACATATATACATACATATATACATACATGCATACATACATATATACATACATACATGCATACATACATACATACACACATACATACATACATACATACATATATATATACATGCATACATACATACATATATACGTTCATACATACATATATAGATACATATATAGATACATGCATACATATATACATGCATACATATATACATACATACATACATACATACATATATACATACATAAACAGCTCTACAGAAAATGTCGAATAGGAAATCGCCAGGCCCAGACCTCATTACAGGATACTGGTTGAAGAATTTCACTTTCTATCGGCAAGATCTCATACGGCTGTTTACAGAAACCATTAAGGGCACACAAGAACTGCCCAGATGGTTATCAACTGCCACTACTCTCCTCATTCCCAAAAATAGCCAAACCACCCTTGCTAAAAATTACCGCCCAATTGCCTGCCAAAACATCATGTATAAATTATATACTGGGTGCCTTAACCTGTTCTTACAGGATCACTGTGCTACCAACAACATCATAACACCTGAGCAAGCTGGTGGAAAGAGGGAGGTGTGGGGTTGCATAGATCACCTACTAACTAACAAAATGATTCAGGAAAAAACAACAAAGAATCGCAGAAACATGACTGTCGTGTGGCTGGACTATCAAAAAGCATTTGATAGTGTACCTCATGGGTGGATTATTAAGGCTTTACAGTTAGCTAAAGTCCCACAACCATTAGTAGCTGCTGTTGAACGCCTGACCAAGAACTGGTACACCAATTTGATCCTTAGAGGTGAGAAGGAGCAGGTTAAGACTGATAGGATACATTACCAGAAGGGCATCTTTCAGGGTGATAGCTTGTCAGTACTACTCTTCGTTCTCTCACTGAATCCACTATCTTACCTACTCAGGAAACAAGGTGGACAAAGAAGTGGGCCCAGAAGTATCTCCCATCTTTTCTTTGTTGATGACCTGAAGTTGTATGGGCCAAATATCAATGACATCAAGAAACAATTGGACCTCATTACACAATTTTCAACCGACATCAAAATGAAATTTGGTGAGTCCAAGTGTGCATATTTGGCAGTAAAACGTGGAAGAGCTATGCCCTCCTCTAGAAATCTAGATATGAACGGCCTGACAATACAACCTCTGCAGTCAGGTGACAACTACAGATATCTTGGACAGGATGAGAATGTCAGATATGATGGACCCATAAATAAGGAGAGAAACAGAACTGAATACCTCAGAAGAGTAAAAAAAATATGGTCATCGGAACTGTCAGCATACAACAAATACATTGCCCACAATACCTATGCTGTGCCAATTCTAACGCCAACATTTGGCCTACTGAACTGGTCATTGCAAGAACTAAGTGAGATGGATGTTAGAACTCGAAAACTTCTCAGTGTTACTGGGAACTTTAACATCAATGGTGATGTGGATAGGCTATACTTCTCACGCAAGGAAGGTGGCCGGGGTCTAAAATCAATATTAACAACATATGAGACCCGGATAGTAACACTGAAGCAACACCTTCAACAGAGGAAAAAGGTTGGCGACCATCTTGCTCAGGTTTATGAGCATGAAAAAAGAAATATCATTAGAATAGCGACTGATCTGGAGGAGAGATATGGAATAAAGCCTGATATAAATCTCTCACCCAGAGAAATCGGAAGATCATATTCAATGTTCAAACAAGAAAAAAAAATTGACCAATTTACAGAGAAAGTTGTGCATGGATACTTGAGGCGTAAAACACAGACCATAGAGGGGATAAACCACTCAAAAAGCCTGGCATGGAGTTCCGACAAGTTTATGACATCACACCTTGAGGGATATCTCTATGCAATACAGGAACAAGAACTCCCTACCAAATATCTGCTGCACAAAAGAGGAGGGCCAGCAGCTGACAATAAATGTAGGCTATGTAAAACAAAGATCGAGGATGTAAGCCACATTGTTGCCAGCTGCGAAAGAATGTCATCTCGCTACTACCTCCCCATGAGACACGATGGGATAGCTAGAACTATCTGGAACGCACTTCGGAAAACAAAATTAACAACAAACGAGGAAGAATATATTGAGACAGATGGCACTAAGGAATACTGGTGGAACCTGAAAATAAAAACTGCCACCAAATTAAAGCACAACCGGCCTGATATTGTAGTTTGGGACCACACATTGAAAACGTGTTCTGTTGTGGAGATCAGCTGCCCACTTGATGTAAACGTTGTCAGAAAAATACAGGAGAAGGAGGACATCTACGGACCATTGATGAGGAGCTTACAAATCCAGTATCCAAGATACACCTTTAGCTTCATACCCATCATTATTGGTGTTACGGGTTATATACCAACCCGCTTGGACCAAAGTATGACCGAACTTGGATTTGCGGACAAAAAGCGCAGCTCCCTAATTCATAGTCTACAAATGGCTGCGATAGCTGGCACCTTCAAAATTTGCAAAACATTCTTGCGATTCAAGGGATGACAATTTCTTTTCTTTTACAACCTTGCCACCAGGATGGTGGCCGGTCAAAAAAATATACTCGAAATTAAGAGAAAAAGAAAACATACATACATACATACATACATACATACATACATACATACATACATACATACATACATACATACATATATATACATGCATACATACATACATATATACGTTCATACATACATACATACATACATACATACATACATACATACATACATACATACATACATACATACATACATATATTATACATACATACATACATACATACATACATACATACATACATACATACATACGAGGGTCACACAGAGATGTGGCCAGAGAGACAGAGACATTGTTTAAGAGACAAACTGACAGATAGGAATTGAATGTGGTGGACAGAACAACGACAACCGGCAGCCAGTTTAACTGAGGAGGAAAAGATTGGCTGATTAAAATAAAGACGTGATTCCTCATCTTTCTACTACTTTTTCCCGTTTTATATCTTTTCTTCTATATTTATTCTCGTCTATTTTCCTTTTTCCTTCCCCTCTCTCCCCAAACACACCCTTTTCTCTGTCTCATTTTATCATTCGATGAAGGACTAATCACCGAAACGTTTAGACTGTTTTTCAACTATATCATGTGTTAAAATAATGTAACATCATTGTATTGTTTCTATTTATTGAATTTTATTATGGTTGTGCACATATGTATGTATGTGTGTGTATATATATATATATATATATATATATATATATACACACACACACATATATATATATATATATATATATATATCTAAGGCGGGTAAAATTCCCGAGATCCATGGACGAGTTCTCTCCAGCGGTCTCTGTCCCTCATTATCGCTGCCATATCCTGCATCTCCAACAGACCAGTGTCTGTCCTTAGGGCATCAACATATATATATATATATATATATATATATATATATATATATATATATATATATATATATATATATATATATATATATATATATATATATATATATATATATATATATATATATATATATATATATATATATATATATATAATATATAAGAACAAAAGATGGTTAAAAGAGTTCCATGTATTTTATTATGCGCATTTCAAAAACAAATATCATCATGCAATAATATTTGTGTTTTCATCAGATAAAACAGGAATATATATATATATATATATGGTGTTACTAATCAAGACTAGTAAAACCCTTAAAAGAAATCCTTCTCCTTCTTCTTCTTCTTCTTCTTCTTGGTTAATAAAATAAAGTCCCAATAATCGGTTCAATCGCCCTTCTCCCCTTCAAAGGGTCACCCAATAAGACCAACTTACAGTAATGCCCTAAATATTTTAACTTTCTTTTATGCTGTTAAATAAAATGTTCTTACTGTTTGCCATTTGCAACGCCAATTTAAAATGTAAAGTATATCTATATTATTATTATTAGGATATTACTGAGTTCAAATCCCGTCGAGATTAACTTTGCCTTTCATACTTACGGGGTCGATAAAATAAAGTACCAGTAATGCACTGGGGTAATTGCTGGCCTTGTCCCAAAAGTAGAAACAATTATTATTATTACGATAAAATAAAGTACCAGTCAGGCACTGGGGTCGATTTAATCGACTTTCCCCTCCCCTAAAATTGATGGCCTTGTGCCTATATAAGAAACCATTGTTATTGAGAAAGAGGAAGAGATAGATAGAGAGGTAGAGAGAGAGAACGGGGAGAGATAGATATATAGATAGATAGAGAAAGAGAGGGAGAGAGAGAGAGAGATTATTAGATAGAAAGGTAGATGATAGAGAGATAAATAGAGAGAGAGCAAAAGAGAGACAGACAGATAATTAGATAGATATATATATAGAGAGAGGGGGGGTAGATATATAGATAGAGAGAGATTATTAGATAAAAAGGTAGATAGAGAGATAGAGAGATAGATAGAGAATGAGAAAGAGAGAGAGAGAGAGACACACAGACAAGTAAGGTACTCAATACAGTGCAGAGTATAAATGTTTAATATAGAAAAGCTTCTACAGGACTAGAACTGTTTCATTCGTAAGAAATCATCAGAGCTTCGTGATGATTTCTCACGAATGAAACAGTTCTAGTCCTGTAGAAGCTTTTATATATATATATATATATATATATATATATATATATATATATATATATATATATATATCTATCTATATATCTATATATCTATCTATCTATCTATATATATATATAGAGATAGATAGATAGATAGATAGATAGATAGATAGATAGATAGATAGATAGCGCGAGAGAGGTAGAGGAAGAGGTAGAGAGAGAGAGGGAGAGCGACAGTATATAGTTGTTACATAGATAGTGAGACAGAAAAAATATAGAAGGACCTGTTTGTGTGAGGACCAGAGAAAATGGACGTTAAAAAAATTAATCTACTTCAGCAAAGGTCAAATATGTTTTTTTCTTTATTTTTTAATTAATCTGTGTGTGTGTATGTATATGTGTGTGAGTGTGAGAGTGTTTGTGTGTGTGTATGTATGTGTGTGTGAGTGTGAGAGTGTTTGTGTGTGTATGTATGTGTGTGTGAGTGTGAGAGTGTTTGTGTGTGTGTATGTATGTGTGTGTGAGTGTGAGAGTGTTTGTGTGTGTGTGTATGTATGTGTGTGTGAGTGTGAGAGTGTTTGTGTGTGTGTATGTATGTGTGTGTGAGTGTGAGAGTGTTTGTGTGTGTGTATGTATGTGTGTGTGAGTGTGAGAGTGTTTGTGTGTGTGTGTATGTATGTGTGTGTGAGTGTGAGAGTGTTTGTGTGTGTGTATGTATGTGTGTGTGAGTGTGAGAGTGTTTCTGTGTGTATGTATGTGTGTGTGAGTGTGAGAGTGTTTGTGTGTGTGTGTATGTATGTGTGTGTGTGTGTGTGTGCGTGTGAGAGTGTTTGTGTGTGTGTATGTATGTGAGTGTGAGTGTGTATATGTGTATGTATGTGCGTGTTTGTGTGTGTGTAGGTATGTGTGAGTGTGTATATGTGCATGTATGTGTGTGCGTGTTTGTGTGTATGTGTATGTATGTGTGTGAGTGTGAGAGTGTTTGCATGTATGTGTGTGAGTGTGAGAGTGTTTGTGTGTGTGTATGTGTGTGAGTGTGAGAGTGTTTGCATGTATGTGTGTGAGTGAGAGTGTTTGTGTGTGTGTGTATGTGTGTGAGTATGAGAGTGTTTGCATGTATGTGTGTGAGTGTGTGCGTGTGTATGTGTGTGAGTGTGAGAGTGTTTGTGTGTGTGTGTATGTATGTGTGTGTATGAGTGTGAGAGTGTTTGTATGTATGTGTGTGAGTGTGAGAGTGTTTGTGTGTGTATGTGTGTGTGAGAGTGTTTGTGTTTGTATGTAAGTATGTGTATATGTATGAGTGTTTGTGTATGTATGTGTGGGAGTGTGTATGTGTATGTGTGAGAGTTTGGAGTGTTGTGTGTGTGTATATATATATGTATATGTTTTTGCAAGTATGTGTATGTGTGTGTTTGTGTGTATGTACACGTGTGTGTATGCGTGCATATGTGTATGTATATGTGTCTATGCGTGTGCATGTGTGTATGTGTAAGTGCGTATGTACGTGTGCATGTATGTGTGCATGTATGTTTCTATGTATATGTGTATGTGTGTGTATGTATGTGTGTATGTATATGTGTATATATGTGTGTGTATGTGTGTATGTACGTATGTATGTGTGTACGTATGTATGTATGTATGTGCGTATGTATATGTGTGTATGTGTGGTTGTATGTATGTATGTATGTAGGTACGTATGTATGTGTGTATGTACGTATGTAGGTATATGTGTATATGTGTATGTATGTGTGTATGTATGTGTGTATGTATGTGTGTATGTATGTGTGTCTATAAATATAATTTTACCTTATTTTATTTTATTATATTTTAATCTATATTTATTTTTTACACTTGACCTTTCTCTTCCTTTACAAAAGAGAACTTGTAGTTTTTAACTAAACCAGCCAACCATAAGTCGACCTGATGTGTAGTCGTAATGGCCACTATATATATATATTATATATATATATATATATGTGTGTGTGTGTGTGTGTGTGTGTGTGTGTGTGTGTGTGTATATATATAAATATCTGTGTGTGTGTGTGTGTGTGTGTGAGCCAGTTAGCCTAGCCTCCTTTGTCCGTTGTCATGACAAATGTTCTGATAGATACATCACACGCACACACACACACACACACGCGCGCGCGCGCGCGCATGCACACACACACAAAGATTCATAGATTCATATATATAATAAGGGTTGACGGACCCAGCATATTTAACAATGCCAGTACCGGTTGTATCTCAGCGCACTCAATGGGCAATGTAAGATACATTACTAGAGTATACACATAGTTATTTGCCTCAATATAACACACGTAAAACGGGTGCCTATAAGGTTCCCGGACTCGAGTTTCTGCCGCACTAATGCAGCAGTAGGGTGCACTGCACCATCTGTCTGCATATATTGTGCACAATCGGCTTATGCGGCTTCATCAGTGGGTATCGCCTAATCCATAACCAATCGATCGACAGAATCCCAACTTTGAAATATTGATATATATATATATATATAATGGAAAAATTTGAACAGGGACAAAACAGAGAGGCAGTACAACGAATGTTTATTAATTTCACGCTCTGAAATATATATATATATATATATATATATATCTTTCAAAGTTCCTGTCTACACAAACGTGTGTTTTCCCCCGGCAAAATGTTTTCTCGTTTTCTTTCCTTCCTTATTATCCTCTATCATATTATTTCTTCTTGTCTCTCACACTTCCTCTTCCGATGATCGAATGACGTCCGAAACGTCAGGGCGTTTTACTTCCTATATCACGCGTTAAACTAATATGCACCAACATTGTATTGTTTGTTCGCCTGCGTTGTTTTATTTTGTTAACTTTCTCATATATAATACATACATACATACGTAAGTACGTACATACATACATGGTGGCTGCCAACTCGTTTTCGAGTACGGCCACTACTTTATATCCATCTAGGAGAACCCTTACCGATGCGCTGAACGAGTGTGACTTTTTAATCCAGCCAGCGACTTGAAAACTCTGGTACAAACACTACACCTGTGACAATTATTGACACATAGTGCTGGGCTCTTTGTACCATGTGACGACAAGTGCAGATAGATCTCCAGATATAAAGCAATGCCTGTGTCGTGAAGCTTTTATAGTGAGCAAAGACACTGCACAAAGCCAGTCCCACTCTCTTAACCAAGATGATATTTATCAAAAAGAAGAACAAGTCAACATCATTGGATACCATCAGGATTGCAGGTGTTATATCAGAGTTTTCCTTCTCCTAGAATTCTGCCTTGACAAAGGCAGAATTACATACATAGATACATACATACACACATACATACATACATAACATACATACACACACACACACACACACACACACACATACATACATACATACATACATACATACATACATACATACATACATACATACATACATACATACATACATACATACAAAATCTCAAGCCTAAAACTAACGACGCTTCTGCTCATAAATTCTGCTCATAAATCTCTCTCTCTCTCTCTCTCCCTCACACACACACACACACACACACACACACACACACACACACACACACACACACACACACACACACACACACACACACACACACACACATACACAAACTTCATTCAAATATATAACTATTCTGTTAGTTACGTTTGCAAATAGATAAATAGCTGAAGGGAAAGATGGATGGATGGTCGCATAGTCGGATGAATGGTTGGCTGGGTGGCTGGCTGGCTGTTTGGACAGACGGATGACTGGCTGACTGGCTGGACGGATGGATGTGTTATTGATTTAATTAATAACACTTAATTAGTAAATAACTTCCTTTAAGTATGGCGAAAAAAACCTGAGGCATTTCAACATGGGAACTAAGAATTTATCATGAAAACACTTCTCCGTTCTTTGTTGGACAATTTAGTTTGTTCTCGTTCTAACATAGACACACAAGACTCAGAAGTCACTTTACACGTCCCTACAATTAGTTTTTTCATTTGTAGGACGATTAATTATTAACATAACTCCTATCCCCTATCACCGCATTCTTCACATAATATATTTAAAGATGGCTGCAAAATGTTTGAAAAAAAAACCCCAGAAAAATAGAAAACCAGGAATGAGAGAGGGAAGAAAACAGAAAAAAAAAACACCGAAAACAAATAAAACAGAAATAAAAATGATAAGAAGAAAAAAGAAGCAGAAAAGATGGATGGAAAGAAAGAATAAAAAAAAAACAGAAAAAGAGAACTAGGAATGGGAGAGGGTAGAAAACAAAAAAAAAACACACAGAAAACAAATATAAATATAACCAAAATAAAAACAAGAAAAAACAGAAAAGGGGGACAAAAAAAAAGAATAAAACTGAAAAGGACAAAATTAAACAAGAAAAACAGATAAAACAGAGGAAAATGTCTTTTCGCCATTTCAGCAAAGGTCTTTTGTTGCAAGCAGAAGGCAAAGAAAAGTCCCTGGTTATCCTTATGAAAGAGAAAGAAAGAAAGAAAGAAAGAAAGAAAGAAAGAAAGAAAGAAAGAAGAGGAGGATAAAAGAAATACTAGTTTCTACTTTTAGCACAAGGCCAGCAATTACCCGACTGTATTACTGGTACTTTATTTTGTCGACCCCGTAAAGATAAAAGACAAAGCTAACCTGGGCGGGATTTGAATTCAGAACGTAAAGGGCTATAACTCTGTGTTGCAAAGCATGGTGTCTGACGCTCTACTGATACTGCCAATCCACCAAGAAATAATGTTTATTAACTTCTCGGCAGAGTTGTTCTGTTAGAGAACGGGTTGCGGGATAATGACCGAAAGACTACACTCGTGAATAGAAGCGGCCAAAATGGGATTCCTCCGAAGGATCTTTGGAATAACGTTACTCGATAGAGTGCGTAGCTGGGAGATCAGAGAGTCACTCCAGGTTGAGCCACTACTTCTCAGAACTGAGAGATCACAGCTCCGATACTGTGGGCATGTGGTTAGAATGTCTCGGGAAAAAATCGCTTGGACAGATTTTACGGGGCAAACCAGTCGGTACGAGACCCAGGAATGGACCCCGAGCATGATGGTTGGATAACAACCATGAGCTTGGCTGGTTGGTCTTGCTTGGGGATCAAGCCGGACCAGTTGGAGACGGTTGCTTCTGGCGGGAGTGTTTGAGGACTCTGCCTTTCACGACTCTCTCAGGAATAATTGGGCGAAGAAGAAGAAAGTGGTGGTGGGGGGGGGGGAGAAGAAGAAGAAGAAGAAGAAGAAGAAGAAGAAGAAGAAGAAGAAGAAGAAGAAGAAGAAGAAGAAGAAGAAGAAGAATGAGGAGGAGGAGGAGGAGGAGGAGGAGGAGGAGAAGAAGAAGAAGAAGAAGAAGAAGAAGAAGAAGAAGAATGAGGAGGAGGAGGAGGAGGAGGAGGCGGAGGAGGAGGAGGAGGAGGAGAAGGAGAAGAAGAAGAAGAAGAAGAAGAAGGAGGAGGAGGAAGAGGGGGGAGAAGAAGAAGAAGAAGAAGAAGAAGAAGGAGGAGGAAGAGGAGAGGGGGAGAAGAAGAAGAAGAAGAAGAAGAAGAAGAAGAAGAAGGAGGAGGAGGAGGAGGAGGAGGAGGAGGAGGAGGAGGAGGAGAAGAAGTTAATTATCGGAGTAAAGTAAAATAACAAATGAGGTTGTGTTCAGTAGAATTAGCGGTATGTTGATCTTCACACAAATACCAACTGATTGACGACACGTGGCCTACAGTTCAATGACCTGTGAACTCTGTAACAGAACATTTTCTCACATATGGCTCCATGTACACTACATATTTTCACAGCTTATCTTGAACTACTACTGCATTCATGTAGCAATTCTGCGCGAATAATTAGTAGATTATCCGTTATCCTGCACCTGAAAGTTACCTAGGATGATAAAGTTGTGTATTTGCACTCATTGACATTCTATGCTCGGTTCAGTGCGGTTTTTTTTTTTTTTTTTTTCACTTGTGCCCTCGTATAACCTTCTATTATAAATGCTGGTCTCCACACCTCAGGTCTCAGGTGCCAGGTGCCAATACCTCACCCCTATCTACTGCTTCGTTTAGTCAGTCAGTCAGTCAGGCAGTCAAACGTATCATGTGGGAGAAGACGCAACTCATTTAAAATAAATAAAAAAATAACAACGACAACAACAACAACAACAACAACAACAATAATAATAACAGCGCCAGCGCCAGCAACAACAGCAACAACAGCAACAGCAACAACAGCAACTACAATAACAAGATCAACAGCAACAATAACAACAACAACAGCAACAACAATAACAACAACGATAACAACAACAATAACTATACTGGTCGACCTCCTACCGTGAACTCCCTGTAAATGTGTAAGACGAGAGACTTAGCACTTCATATTTCGAAAGGGATGTCCTCTCTCCCCTCCCTAAAGATACCCAGATTTCTTAAAAGCCCGTAAATCAAAACGAATTAAAACAGTTAGAAGATGCAGTTCCGTGGAACAGAGCATGCGATGATGAATGGCCCCAGGAGATAACTTGGAAATAACTGGGAAACAAACACGCAATGTTCCCAGGGGGAATAAATTACGAAAAGACTATTTATTTATTTATTTATTTATTAATATTATTATTATTATTGTTGTTATTATTATTGCTATTCTTCTTCAAGTTTCACCTGGAAAGGAAGGTGAGGGTGGAGAGAGAAGTGCTGCCCCCTCTAGTACATTTGCTGAAAGGTGGTTGAATGCGGCAAGAATGGCCCGTGTGAATGGGCCTACTCTGACTATGCGCCTATAGGCTAGCTAATTTGAGGAGGAGAGGGGTGCTCTCCCCGGGTGCCCTAGAAGCGCAGGGTAGTTCAGGATTGGTGGGGTAACTGAGTCACTCATGGCTCGTCCACCCCCACCCCCAACCCCTATAGGGGAATTTATTTTGTTATATTTATGCATAGTTTATTTTATATTTTTTATATCTTCATTGTTAAATTAGTCTTGCCATTGTGCACTTTTACTCAAGCTTATTGTAAACCCCCACTGTCCTTGTCTTTGTATTGTCCCCTACATGTCGGTCCTTGTGGCCAATAAATGAAATCATTATTATTGTTATTATTATTATTGTTGTATCTTTATATATAGTTTATTTTTTATAATTTTTCATTGTTAAATTGGTTTTGTTATTGTGTATTTTCACTTAATTTTATTGTAAACCCCCACTGTCCCCGTCTTTGTATTGTCTCCCATGACCGGCTCTTGTGGCCAATAATAAAGAAAT
This sequence comes from Eledone cirrhosa, assembly GCA_964016885.1. NCBI lineage: Eukaryota > Metazoa > Mollusca > Cephalopoda > Octopoda > Eledonidae > Eledone > Eledone cirrhosa. The sequence continues at coordinate 264,630,801 of OZ024741.1, forward strand.
CATTATTATTATTATTATTATTATTATTATTATTATCGTGTGGATTGGCAGTATCGGTAGAGGGTCGGACACCATGCTTTGAAGCATAGAGTTACGTCCCTTTATGATCTGAGTTCAAATCCCGCTGAGGTTAACTTTGCCTTTCATCCTTACGGGGTCGATAAAATAAAGTACCAGTAATGTACTGGGTATTTGATGGCCTTGTGCCAAAAGTAGAAACAATTATTATCATTATTGTTGTTGCTATTATTATCACTAGCAGAAAACCCACCCATGGGGTGGATTTCTGCTAGCATGTGTAGTGTGTATATTGATATTATACGCAGGTATATATGATACATGTAGATATGATACATCAAATAAAATCGTAATTGACAATATATAATACATAGAAATTGAACGAAGTCTTATGTAATCAGTAACGTAATCCATGATACATTAAAAAAAGACGATATTATATATAAACTGCATTAGGAGAAAATTAGTGACGGAAATATATGAATGTTTATTTAAGCGATCGCTAACCGGAAGTGTTGACATTTGAAAATGTTAAAGAAGTGAATCTTAAAATAAGCAACAAAATTATTTATATTTAATCAAGAATAACGAAAATTAGTAGATAAATTATGTAATCATTTATTATTTATTCAAATCCTTACGGGGGTCGATAAACCAAAGTACCAGTAATGCACTGTGATAATTGCTGGCCTTGTGCCAAAAGTAGAAACAATTTTTTATTCAAAGTAATCCAACTTACTTTACAAACGGGATAAAGAAAATATATTCTGGACGCAGTCCCGCACTCCTTACTTTATTATAGTTTAGACTATCATCTGTTCTCTCTCCCTCTCTCTCTCTCTCTCTCTCTCTCTCTCTCTCTCTCTCTCTCTCTCTCTCTCTTGTCCTGTCAGTGATTTACGAAGTTGTAGCATTTAGGATTATACAATATGACCTTGCTATATAACTGCTAAAGTACACACTGGCGTTGATGATGGTGATGATGATGGTGGTGGTGGTGTTGCTGTTGTTGTTGATGATGATGATGATGATGGTGGTGTTGCTGATGTTGCTGCTGATGTTGTTGTTGATGATGATGATGATGTTAATGATGATGACGACGACGATGATGATGATGATGATGATGATGATGATGATAATGGTGTTATTGATGATGATGATGATGTTGATGACTTCGATGATGTTGATGGTGATGATGATGGCGGTGATGATGATGATGCCATGCATACTCACATATTCGTACACATACACACACACACATACACATACACATACACATACACATACACACATACACACACACACACACACACACACACACACACACACACACACACACACAGACACACACACACACACACACACACACACACACACACATACACATACACATACGTACACATCAGACCCAGGCGGCAGACATTTTCCTTATGCAAGCCGACATTCATACAAATACATTCACAGATAAACACGTGATCCGGTTAATGCTTACGTAACGTCGTAACATTGAAGTTTCTGAATTCAACACAGCAGACATGTTGTAAATACAGAGTACTCCCGACATTCGCGGAATTTTCCTTAGAGTCTAATTAATAATTGTTCGTTTTAAACTACCGCATA
>OZ024741.1:264637438-264654938 GCA_964016885.1 Eledone cirrhosa
ACTGGTGCGTGTGTTTCTTATTGGCAACATGACCCTCCCAAAGTATAACAATATCGGTTTCAACACACGTTTTCAGATAAAGAATCTTGCTAAACAAATTCAGAAATGATATATATGTATATATATATATGTCAAATGGGACAAACCTGTCTAACCCATGCTACCGTGGAAGATGGACGTTAAACAATAATGATGATGATACAGCACATATATATATGTGTGTCTGTGTGTGTATGCGCGCGTGTGTGTGTGTGTGTGTGTGTGTGTGCACTGTTGATACAGTGTTACAAGGTAACATAAATATAAAAGTCTAAAGTCTGTCTTAAGCCAGAAGGCTCATTTGGCCGGTGCTTGTCCCGGTTTCATGGTGTGAAGCGACTGAGAGTACAATACTCGCCCCTGGACAGGACGCCAGTCCATCGCAGGGTTAAACCCCCGCTGGTACTCATTTTCAGCTGAGTATACTGGAGCAACGTGAAATGAAGTGTTTTGCTCAAGAACACAACACGCAGCCCAGGAATCGAACCCACGACATTATGATCGTAAGTCCAACACCTGTGGGAAAAAAGTTTCGTTATGTATGTTTGTGTATATTTGCCTTTTTATGTATGTATGTATATATGTATCTATGTATGTATGTTCTATATATATGTGTGCGTCTGTGTGTGATTATATATATATAGATATAGTGTATCCCAAAAAATGTATACACATATTTATTTGAATGCTGTGTAATTGTGTATACATTTTTGGGGACACCTTGTTTATATAAACTTGAGAATGTTATCGCCTCTATCATCCTTCTAGCAACCGACATAGAATAGTAAGTTTGTGGATTAGATTGCAAATTGAATATAGCTCTCATAATATCTAGTATCTGTCAATGACAGGGAGAAGAATTAAAGATTTAAAAGTTCTGTTTCCTTTGCCTTTCAAGAACGGGAAATAAATAGAAGACCATAAATATATTTTCCCTAGGCATGATTCAATGCCACAAACTGGTTGCTAATAGATTTATTTTATCCATTTCTATCTAAATTGACGCCATTTTTTTTCATATATATTCCCTTCACTAAAATTCTAAAATGAGGCCATTTTGAATTTAAGTGTCTTTTATTTTAAGGTGAAGCGTTATAAGAGATAAACACGAAATAAAACTAAACAGCTCAATACTTTAATCTATATAATATCTGATCCATTTATTTCGGTAATTAAGAATGTACTTACAGAAATATGGTTGGACGCCGAGGTCGCGTTTAGTTTTATGTAAATAAGCAGCTAGGACCACCAAATACATAAATCTGAACGTAGATACATCCAACGAAAGTTATCACCGAATGTCCTTATACTTAAATAATACACACCGAAAACAAAGCCAACAATAAACAAAACGCCCAGGGATAAGACCATTGAATGCCAAACTTGTAACTATTACACTCAATAGAACAAAGACAATTACAAACTAAATATCTATGTTATATATAAGACGTTATCTATAATTACTACATCAGACAGCACCCATATTTCCTGACTCAAACTCCATAAACCTAATCACCAACCCGCTCCAAATACCAGTGTAGGGGAGACAGAGTCTCTCAAGCTGCAGTAGTCACATTACGCAGTTTCTGTATAAGACTAAACAATAATTATTTATTATTATCTGCGGTGACTGCAACCGCGTAATAATCTACACCAACCAGACCCATTGTATTTAACCTAGTTTTTGTATTTAGGGTTTCAAATCAATTTTGAGTTAACTTTCCTTATAAATTCTTTGGAGTATGAGGCTTTATAATATCAATAAGATACTAATGTTTACTCAAAAGATTATACTCTCCCCTCATTATAGATTCTTCCATTACAAAGTGACAAAACATTTTCTTTAAGTAAATATAGTTCTAGTGATTTGGGAATATGTGAGAGTATGTATGTGCATGTATGTTTATATATGTGTATATGTATGGGTGTGAATGTTTGTTTGCGTGTATGTGTATGCGTGTGTAAAGCCTCCTTAAGACACGAAGGAAAATATCGAAATCAGAAATAGTTAACAGCAAGACAAAGTTTATTACTTAATGTGAAATAATAGTTTTTGATTTAGGCACAAGGCCAACCATTTTGAGATGAGGGGAAAGTTGATTAACTCGATCCCAGTGCATTACTGGTACTTTATTATATCGACCCCGTAAGAATGAAAGGCAAAGCTAATCTCGGTCGGATTTTAACTCAGAATGTAATGGGCCGCAAAGCATGTTTCCGATGCTCTACCGATTACTGCCAATCCACCGCCCTAATGATATTAAATAATTGTCTCTACTTTAGGCACAAGGCCAGCAATTACCCAGTACATTACTGGTACTTTATTTTATCGACCCCGTAAGGATGAAAGGCAAAGTCAACCTCGGCGGGATATTAAATAATTGTTTCTACTTTTGGCACAAGGCCAGCAATTACCCAGTACATTACTGGTACTTTATTTTATCGACCCCGTAAGGATGAAAGGCAAAGTTAACCTCGGCGGGATATTAAATAATGACGTGAAACTAGACTAGCAACAATACCAACACAATAACAACACAATAACAACACAATAGCAACAATAGCAACAATAACAACAACAACAACAATAACAACACAATAGCAACAATAACACAATTACAACACAATAGCAACAATAACAACACCAACAACACTAACAACAACTAAAACATTAACAATAACAACAACAATAACAACACTAACAATAACAACAACAACTAAAACATTAACAATAACAACAACAACATTAACAACAACAACAACAACAATAACAACAAAAATAACAACACTAACAGCAATAACAACAACAACAACACTGACAATAACAACAACAACAACACTAACAACAACAGCAGTAATAACATCATCTATAAGCCAAAGATGTGATCGTTCACAACAGGAATGTGTTTAATTATGCTTAATCAGAGCCACTTAGCTAAAACCAAGGCCAACATCTGCAACGGGATCAAGTATTTTGTAATGTTTCCTCATGCTTCGGTTGCGACAGCCAATCAAAATATTTACAATATTTCAAAAGAAAATCAGTACCATGTATATATATAGTACAGTGTGTGTGTGTGTGTGTGTGTACGTATGTGTGTGTGTGTTTGTTTCTGTGTGAATATATATATATATATACATACAGACATACAGACATACATACATGTATGCATACATACATACATACATACATGCATACATACATATATACATACATACATAGACATGCATACAAACATACATACATACATACATACATAGACATGCATACATGCATACATACATACGTACATACATACATACATACATACATACATACATACATACATACATACATACATACATAGACATGCATACAATACATACATACATACATAAACATGCATACATACATACATAGACATACATACATACATACATACAAACATACATGTATACATACATACATAGACATGCATACATACATACATACATACATACATACATGGTGGCTGCCAACTGGTTTTTTAGTACGGCCACTACTTTATATCCATGTAGGAGAACCCCTACCGATGCGCCGAACGAGTGTGACCTTTTAGTCCAGCCAGCGACTTGAAAACTCTGGTACAAACACTACACTTGTGACAATTATTGACACATAGTGCTGGGCCCATGGTACCCTGTGACGACAAGTGCAGAGAGATCTCCAGATATAAAACAATGCCAGTGCCGTGAAGCTTTTATAGTGAGCAAAGGCACTGCGCAAAGCCAGTCCCACTCTCTTAACCAAGATGATATTTACCAAAAAGAAGAACAAGTCAACATCATTGGATACCATCAGGGTTGCAGGTGTTATATCAGAGTATTCCTTCTCCTAGAATTCTGCCTTGACTAAGGCTAAGGGGTCATCTCTCCCGGTGATTTTGGATGGCCATTGCCTCTTAAGAGCTCGTTTGCCCTTTGACAGGTTTTGTTTTTAGTCCCGCAGGATGTCCAAAGTCACCCTCCTCACCAAGAAACTTTGGTGGGGTTGCCAGTTTAGTCACCAACGACCCGACCATGAGACATGTTGTACTGGGATACATGTTACCAGTAGCACCAACTGGTGACCTGACATAGATACATACATACATACATACATACATAGATACATACATACATACATACATACATACATACATACATACATGCATACATAGATACATACATACATACATACATAGATACATACATAGATACATACATAGATACATACATAGACATACATACATACATACATACATACATACATACATACATACATACATACATACATACATACATACATACACACATAGACAGGCAGACAGACATTTGGGTGGAGGGAAAGTAGATTACATTGATCTCAGTGCGTTACTGGTATTTTATTTTATCGACCCCGTAAGTATGAAAAGAAAAACTGATAATTCTTCTTCTTCTTCTTCTTCTTCTTCTTCTTCTTCTTCTTCTTCTTCTTCTTCTTCTTCTTCTGTCTTCTTTTTCTTTTTCTTCTTTTTCTTCTTCTTCCATTGCTATTTTATGATGATGTACTTAAGGTATTACATTAATAGTAATACGAAGTTTGTTTTATTATTCGAGACGTCCGAGACCTGAACGTGAATGAGAATAATACCATCTTTATTCTTACTTCCTGTTAATCAGTAAAGGATATTGGCAACTTCCGGTATCAATCAACTTTAATACGAAAAACACTAACGATGTGTCTGCTATTATGAATATATTTATTTTTGGAATTTTTGTTGATCTTAAATCAAATACATGTGCATACATGCCCGGGTGTAGTTTGTGTATAGAGTCTCTCTCTCTCTCTCTCTCTATATATATATATATATATATATATGTGTGTGTGTGTGTGTGTGTGTGTGTGTGTGTGTGTGTGTGTGTGTGAGAGAGAGAGTGTGTAAATATATATATTTTTTTTAGTTTCAAAAGATCCCGTTAAGGGTGAAAGCAGCGATTCTTTGCTTAAACTTTAATCTGTTATTTTAATAAATATTTGTTCTAGGGTTCTTATATGTTTGATATATATTTATTATTATTACTATATTATATATAGGTGGATTGGCAGTATCAGTGGAGGGTCGGACGCCATGCTTTCCAGCATAGTTACGTCCCTTCACGATCTGAGTTCAAATCCCGCCGAGGTTGACTTTGCCTTTCATCCTTACGGGGTCGATAAAATAAAGTACCAGTAATGCACTGGGTAATTGCTGGCCTTGTGCCTAAAGTAGAGACAATTACTATATTATATATATATATATAAAACGAAATTTCACTGTATATATATATATATATATATATATAAAACGAAATTTCACTGTATATATATATATTCTATTCTAGGGCGGGTAAAATTCCCGAGATCCATGGACGAGTTCTCTCCAGCAGTCTCTGTCCCTCATTATCGCTGCCATGTCCTGCGTCTCCAACAGACCAGTGTCTGTCCTTAGGGCATCAACATAAGTTAACCTTGGTCTTCCTCTTCCAGTGTGTCCATGTAAGGGATCCCACAGGAGCACTGAGTGCAGTGTCAACTCTGGATGTTGGTGAGCATGTCCAGCTAACCTCAGTCTCCTCTGTGTCACTTTTGAGCTGACTTTTAGGAGGCTCGCATACAGCTCTGAGTTTTTCATCCTCAGTGTATACTGATAAATGTTCAGAGCCATCCTCAGCATTATCGTGTAGCACCCATCCACCATCTGAGTGAGTTTCTTGGTCAGTGTCCAAGTCTCAGACCTGTACAGCAGCACAGACTCCACTACAGCAATGAAGAGTCGGATTTTCAGGTCTTTACGAAGGTCCGACTTCCACACCGATCTCAAGTTGTGGCACGCCGCCTAGGCTTTGCTCTTCCTCTCAACCACATCATCTTCCGTATTCCCAATCTTTGCTCCCAAATACAGGAAGTCCTCAACCAATTCCAGCGGCTTCCCGCCTACATTAGTGATCCCATCTGGCTTCTCAACATTCTCTACCAGATATTTTGTTTTAGTCTCATTCATTCTCAGCCCCACACTCATCGACACAGTTTCAACATCCTGCATCAAATCCTTTGCCTCCTTCACTGTATTTTTCACCAAAACTATGTCGTCGGCAAATTCAGCATCCGATATCTTTTTCGCCTTAACTCTCCTGCTCTGAGCCGGTGCTACAGTAAAGCCAGAGTCCTGGTGCTTCTCCGGTGCAAGGCGCATAGAATAGTCCACTACGATGATAAAAAGGTAGGGAGCCAATGTATCTCCCTGGAGTACTCCAGCCAGTATTCCAAAGAACTCTGTCATCCCATCAGGTGTAATGACTGGGGTTCTGTAACCAGGCACTGGAGAAAGGAGTTGCCCCGAATCAGTGGAGGATCAGTAACATCGTCCCAGTGCCAAAGAAGGGAGATCTCTCTAACACCAACAACTACAGGGGGATCTCACTGACATCACTTGTGGCAAAGACCCTCAACAGGATGATTCTTAATAGGAAGAGAGGAAAGATGAACCACCAGTCACACCCTGATACTGAGGAGGATATTAGAGGGAGCTAGAGCAAAGTGCCTTCCTGCAGTCATGGTTTTCATTAACTTTAGGAAGGCCTTTGATTCTGTGGACCGTCACTGCCTGATGAAGATCTTAGAGGCTTATGGAATCCCCAAGAAGATAGTGGACCTGATATCACTGCTGTACACCAACACCAAAGCCCAAGTCATATATATATATATATATATATATATATATATATATATATATATATATATATATATATATATATAAGCAAGATGTATGGTAGGTCGTATGTGAATCGCGATGATCACGTCTGACCTACCTACCAAATATGTGACGGTAGCTAGTTAAGCTCTATGCGTATAAGCAGAGCAGAAATATTAATGAAAAAGAACAAAGCAACTATTATGACATTATAACAAGTTTATTGCCGACAGCCGTTTCGTCCGACCATATGGTGGGACTTTTCAAGGCATATAACATGTGATTGTAAGTTCATTATTTACATCAACGTATCACTTAAGACTAGCAGTTTGAAATTGTGGTATACATCAGTCTTAAGTGATACGTTGATGTAAATAATGAACTTACAATCACATGTTATATGCCTTGAAAAGTCCCAATATATGGTCGGACGAAACGGCTGTCGGCAATAAACTTGTTATAATGTCATAATAGTTCCTTTGTTCTTTTTCATTAATATATATATATATATATATATATATATATATATATATATATATATATATATATATATATATATATATACACACATAGACACGGTGAAATTCCGTTTTAAGGAAATTCACGGGGTATAAAAAATTCGTTGTAACGAAAAATTCTTTATGACGAGATCGACAGAAACAAATCGAGCGTTTGTTTGTTATTACATCGGGGAGTGAAAAGAATTTCGATATACTGAAAAATTCGTTATAACGGAATTTTCCCTGTATATATATATATATATATATATATATATATATATATATATATATATATATATATATATATATATATACATATATATATATATATATATACATATATATATATATATATCGACACAGTCTCAACCTCCCGCATCAAATCCTCTGCCTCCTTCACTGTATTTGTCACCAAAACTACGTCGTCGGCAAATTCAGCATCCGATACCTTTTTCGCCCCAACTCTCCTGCTCTGAGCCGGTGCTACAGTAAAGCCAGTGTCCTGGTGTTTCTCCAGTGCAAGGCGCATACAATAGTCCACTACGATGAGTGTGGGGCTGAGAATGAATGAGACTAAAACAAAATATCTGGTAGAGAATGTTGAGAAGATAGAGGGGATCACTAATGTAGGCGGGAAGCCGCTGGAATTGGTTGAGGACTTCCTGTATTTGGGAGCAAAGATTGGGAATACGGAGGATGATGTGGTTGAGAGGAAGAGAAAGGCCTGGGCGGCGTGTCACAGCTTGAGATCGGTGTGGAAGTCGGACCTTCGTAGAGACCTGAAAATCCGCCTCTTCATTGCTGTAGTGGAGTTTGTGCTGCTGTATGGGTCTGAGACTTGGACACTGACCAAGAGACTCACTCAGATGGTGGATGGGTGCTACACGAGAATGCTGAGGATGGCTCTGAACATTAATCAGTATACACTGAGGATGAAAAACTCAGAGCTGTATGGGAGCATCCCAAAAGTCAGCTCAAAAGTGACACAGAGGAGACTGAGGTTGGCTGGACATGCTCAACGACATCCAGAGTTGACATTGCACTCAGTGCTCCTCTGGGAGCCCCTACATGGACACACTAGAAGAGGAAGACCAAGGTTAACATATGTTGATGCCCTAAGGACAGACACTGGTCTGTTGGAGATGCAGGATATGGCAGCGATAATGAGGGACAGAGACCGCTGGAGAGAACTTGTCCATGGATCTCGGGAATTTTACCCGCCTTAGATAGATATATATATATATACATACATACGAGGATCGGCTAAAAATGTCATACGCTGATCAAGATACCTCCAGATGAGGTTTATTTTTTCAATACAGTCACTGGAAAGAAACAATGTAGTTATTAATAAGGAGAGTTGAAATTAATACATACAAGATTTCACAGCTCTAGCATCACTTTTTCATAGTCAGCCTATGTAATCAGTGCTGAACCTACATAAAACCTACGATAAATATTAACAATAAAGATAGAATCCTGGAGTTACCTTTATAATACAAGTTCGATCTGATCCAACCATTGTTTCTTGGTGAGTGTCATTAAATTTGGAAATAGGTGACGATCAGATTATCACGTGATACATCCAGAACAGAATTATTATTATTTGGTTGGGCAGTATCGGTAGAGCGTCAGACGCCATGCTTTGCATCATAGTTATGGCCCTTTACGTTCTGAGTTCAAATCCCACCGAGGTTAACTTTGCCTTTCATCCTTACAAGGTCGATAAAATAAAGTACCAGTAATGCACTGGAGCCGATTTAATCGACTTTCCCCTCCCCCAAAATTGCTGGCCTTGTGTCTATATAAGAAACCATTATTTTAAGGGCGGTGGATTGTCAGTATTGGTAGAGCGTCGGACACTATGCTTTGCAGCATAGAGATATGGCCCTTTGCGTTCTGAGTTCAAATACTGCCGAGGTTAGCTTTGCCTTTCATCCTTACGGGGTCGATGAAATAAAGTACCAGTAATGCACTTGGGTCGATTTAATCGACTTTCCCCGCCACCCAAATTGCTGGCCTTGTGCCTAAAGTAGAAACTAAAATAAAGTACCAGTAATGCACTGGGATAATTGCTGGCCTTGTGCCTAAAGTAGAAACTAAAATAAAGTACCAGTAATGCACTGGGAATAATTGCTGGCCTTGTGCCTAAAGTAGAAACTAAAATAAAGTACCAGTAATGCACTGGGGATAATTGCTGGCCTTGTGCCAAAAGTAGAAAGAATTATTTTAAACTTCCTTTTCGTTTATTTAAAGTACTCTCGGGTCAAGAATAATCGTCTCCACCCCACCCCTCACTTATTACTTTTCAGATATTTTCCCCCACCCCCATTCTTTTACGACCCTAGCCCCGCTTATTAAATTTTGCTAATCTATCTCCGGCGAAATTTTATTTTAAGTCATAACATTCCTGCGTCAATTAATTTTCTTTAAACATTAAAAAACATTATACATAACAAAAAAAGTACATTACTAGAAATCCCATACGTTATAAAATAAATAGGGTGGGTTGGGGTTTCAATATGTAAACTAAACAACTAATTCTGGGGTTTTTTTAATCAATGGAGACAACCTAGAAAAATACCCCATCTCTCCCCCATTTATCCCTAGCCCCCACTTACCTTTTCCAACCCTCAGTTATTTGGGATCCGAATTTAACAACTAAACATAAAGACAGACATATTTAATATAGAATATAGAAAAAATCACAATATCATGAAAAACCATTGACATTTACGTATATAAATTGCTGAAGGGTGGTGGATTGGCGAGTAAAGGTAGAGTATCGGACAACATACTTTGCTGAATAGAGTTATGGCCCTTGACGTTCCGAGTTCAAATCTCGCCGAGGTTAGCTTTATCCTTTCGTCATTACGGGGTCGATAAAATAAGGCACCAGTAATAAACTGGGGTCGATTTAATTAACATTCCTCTCACCCTAAAATTGTTGACCTTGTGCCTAAATCAGGAACCCTTATAAATATATTATTAGGCAGGATCTAATAAAAACAAATCCCACTATTAAAGGAAACAGAAAGGAAGTAAAAAAAGGAGAAAGTTAAAAGAAAAAAAGAAAACAAAAAGGGCTCAAGCAGCGAAAGAAAGGGAGCGGTGGAGGGACAAGACACTACACTCCAGTCTGGGCGGTGCCTCAGCCACGCCCCACCAACAAAATGGCACAGAATTATTATAAAGAAAATCAGTTTCATTTAATGAACTCTCAACAAATATATACGAGGGTCAGATGAAAGATTCATAACCTGACTATGAAGGAGTGATGTTAGAGCTGTGAAATCTTGCATGCATTTATTTCAACTGTTTATATATATATATATATTAAATTTTTCGAGAGATTCCTGACTGGGATTGAATCCCAGACCAGCCCCTCTACTGTCTCAACACCTACCACTACAGCCGGCCGTAGTGGTAGGTGTTGAGACAGTAGAGGGGCTGGTCTGGGGTTCAATCTCAGTCAGGAATCTCTCGAAAAATTTAATAATATATATATAGAGAGAGAGGGGGGGGTAAGATACCAGGTGGACCATAACGCACCAGAGTACTCAATACTTAGGGCAGTAGAGTGGGTAATAGTTCGGATCTAGCTGTCAAAACGGCCGGAGCTCAGCCGTGAGGGTCCTGACTCTTTTCCTATATATATATATATATATATATATATATATATATATATATATATATAGATATATAGATATAGATATATATTTCGTTTCTGAATTTGTTTAGCAAGATTCTTTATCTGAAATCGTGTGTTGAAACCGATATTGTTATACTTTGGGAGGGTCATGTTGCCAATAAGAAACACACGCACCAGTTGCTTTCACTTCAATTTATTATATATTTATAAATTTATAAATTTACAAATTTACAAACTTATAAATTTCTGGTTGGTTGGTTCCACAACCAGATAGTTGTTTATATATAGTCATAGTCCTTTCGTCACACATTTAACATCTCAGGGTATGTCATGTATCATTATATTTTGTCTGATGAGGACGTACTGTTGTACATCCGAAATATATATAATGGAATGTAGTTGATCAAAAGAACATCTATTTTATTAATACTTATATTTTAATATATAAATGGAAAAAATGAAATTTCATTTCTCACTCTTAGTACTGCTATATATAAATATATATATATATATATATATATATATATATATATATATATATATATACATAGAGAGAGGGAGAGGGGAGAGAGAGGGGGCGACATCTGGTAGATGCCAGACATCTGCTTGGCATATGGTTATTTGGTGTTGGGTGGCTCTGTAGTGTATACCATGTAGATAAAATTGTAACCATATGGCGGGAATCTTGGTAATGATACTGGTGGTGGTGGTGGTGGTAGTGATGGTGGTAGTGGTGGTAGTAGTGATGGTGGTAGTGGTGGTAGTGGTGGTGGTGGTAGTATTGGTGGTGGTGGTGGTGGTGGTGGTGGTGGTGGTAGTGGTGGTGGCAGTGGTGGTGGTAGTGGTGGTGGTAGTATTGGTGGTGGTGGTGATAGTGGTGGTGGTGGTGGTGGTGGTGGTAGTGATGGTGGTGGTGGTGGTGGTGGTGGTGGTGGTGGTGGTGGTGGTAGTGGTGGTGGTAGTGGTGGTGGTAGTGGTGGTGGTAGTGGTGGTGGTAGTGATGGCGGTAGTGGTGGTGGTGGTATTGGTGGTGGTGGTCGTCGTCGTCGTCGTGGTAGTGATGGTGGTAGTGGTAGTGGTGGTGGTAGTGGTGGTGGTAATAGAGGTGGTAGTGATGATGGGAGTGGTGGTAGTAGTGATGGTGGTAATGGTGGTGGTAGTGGTGGTGGTAGTGGTGGTGGTAGTGATGGTGTAGTGGTGGTGGTAGTGATGGTGGTGGTGGTGGTGGTGGTGGTGGTGGTGGTGGTGGTGGTGGTAGTGGTGGTGGTAGTGATGGTGGTAGTGGTGGTGGTAGTGGTGGTGGTAGTGGTGGTGGTGGTGGTGGTAGTATTGGTGGTGGTGGTGGTGGTGGTGGTGGTAGTGGTGGTGGTAGTGGTGGTGGTAGTGGTGGTGGTAGTGATGGTGGTAGTGGTGGTGGTGGTATTGGTGGTGGTGGTGGTGGTCGTCGTCGTGGTAGTGATGGTGGTAGTGGTAGTGGTGGTGGTAGTGATGGTGGTAGTGGTAGTGGTGGTGGTAGTGGTGGTGGTAATGGTGGTGGTAGTGGTGGTGGTAGTGGTGGTAGTGGTGGTGGTAGTGGTGGTGGTAGTGATGGTGGTAGTGGTGGTGGTAGTGGTGGTGGTAGTGGTGGTGTAGTGGTGGTGGTAGTGATGGTGGTAGTGGTGGTGGTAGTGATGATGGTAATGGTGGTGGTAGTGGTGGTGGTAGTGATGGTGGTAGTGGTGGTGGTAGTGGTGGTGGTAGTGGTGGTGGTAGGGATGACGGAAGCTGTGCTGGTAGTGGTGGTGGTACTAGTGATGGTAGTTGTATTGGTAGTGGTGGCGGAAGCTGTGGTGGTAGAGATGGTAGTTATGGAGTTGGTGATGATTGTGGTCGTGTTGGCTGTGGTAGTGGTGGTGGATGTGGCGGTGGTAGTTGTTGTTGTAATGGTAGTAGTAGTAATGGTGGTGGTAGTAGTGGTGGTGGTGGTGGTAATGGTGGAGTGGTAGTGGTGTTGATGGTAGTGCTGTTAGTGATAGTAGTGTGATGGAGGTGGTGGTAGTGGCAGTGGTGGAGTGGTAGTGCTGTTAGTGATAGTAGTGATGTGGCAGTGGTGTGGTGGTAGTGTTGGTAGTGGTGATGGTAGTGGTGCCAGTGGTAGCTGTGGTAGTAGTTGTAGTATTCGTAGCGGTGGCAATGTTGGTGTTGGTGGTAATGGTAATGGTGGTAGTGGTGGTGGCGGTAGTGTGATATTGATCAGGGATGTTACTGTAATAATCTTTACGTATTATTCGAGAATGCATCAGAGGTTAGCTGGTTTTTTTGGGGTTTTTTGTTTATCTCTATTATCTGGTGGAAGGTGGTGTGGTCGACGGTTGATTTGTGGCGGAGAGATGTTGCAGTGATGAAGATAATTGCATAAAAGAATGCAGCTGTGGTGGATGTGAAGGTTGGGGGTGGTTCATCAGTATCACCTTGTGATCTGACGTTTACATTCCGTTAACTGAAGAACTTTCAATTGGAGTTAACTCCAAAATAGTAATTGAGGATCACGTATTTCCTTAAATATAATTTAATGGTCCATAATTATTTTTTAATATCCTCCCTCTGTCCTTAGTTGCTATTCTAATCTAAACAGAATACACTATACTATACTGCTTATTTTTCCACCATAAACTCTGCTTACTCTGTTATAGACACTAGAAAACCAAGCAAACTGCCTTATATCTTCTAATATTCTTTCAATGTATCATTTTACTGGGCTTCAAGTTCCACTTGTACAGCTAGTAACCCTCCTGCTTCTAAGCTATAATTACCCCTCGGCTATATGGTGATTCGTAGATTGAAGTAAAATTGCACAAGGCCAACACTTTTGGGGAGAGAAAAGTCGACTAAATCGACCCCTGTGTCTTACTTGTACTTTATTTTATCAACCCTGTCAGGATGAAAGGTAAAGGTAAACTTAGCGGGATTTGAACTCAGAACGTATAGTGCTGTAACTATATGCCGCAAAGCATATTGAATAATAATAGTAATAATAATAATAATAATAATAATAATAATAATAATAATTGTTTCTACTTTTGGCACAAGGCCAGCAATTACCCAGTACATTACTGGTACTTTATTTGATCGACCCCGTAAGGATGAAAGGCAAAGTTAACCTCGGCGGGATTTGAAATCAGATCGTAAAGGGACGTAACTCTTTGCGTCAAAGCATGGCGTCCGACCCTCTACTGATACTGCCAATCCACCGCCCTAATAATAATAATAATAATAATAATAATAATAATAATAATAAGGAACACAATAGACCTGACCTGGTGGTTGTGGACAAAGAAAAAAGATCGTGCCTGATTGTGGATGTAGCCTGCCCGTTCGACACGAGAGTGCAAGAGAAGGAGAGGGAGAAAATTAACCGATACCAGGACCTAAAGTGGGAGGTGAAAAGGATTTGGAACTGCCATGAAGTCAAAGTGATCCCGATTGTCATAGGCGCACTGGGGACTATCTCCAAAAGTTTCCAGGGATGGTTAAAGAAAATCGGCCCCTTCACGCTTTTTGGAACGCTTCAAAAGGCATGCTTGCTTGGAACAGCAAGAACCCTCCGATACGTCCTGAATATCTGAGGCTGCAGGTAGTGGCTTGATATTCAATCCAACGGACTTTCCAGTTAACCAACATCAATGACTGAGATTCAAGGAATAACAACAATAATAATAATAATAATAATAATGCTTTCTTTATTAACTACAAGGGTTTACATAAAGTAGACATTAAGGACAGTACAGGACAATACAGGACGGTGCAAATGGGCATTTCTGCGTGTAAAAAAAAACAAAAAAACACCAGGGCAAGTGTCCTCTCCCAGTTTTCCACCTTCAGGTTTCTGATTTAGGCACAAAGCTAGCAATTTTGGAGGAGGGGAAAGTAAATTAAATCGACCCCAGTGTGTGACGTATTTATTTTATCGACATTGTAAGGATGGAAGGCAACTTAGAATGTAAAGGGATGTAAGTATATGCCGCAAAGAACTGAAATTAAGATCTTCTCCACCGTTATAGGAGGACTAGGCACTATCTCGAAGAGCTTCCAAGACTGTTTAAAGAACCACTTTTTTAAAACACGTCAGAAGAGATGCCTACTGGGAACAGCAAGGACCCTCCAATATGTCCTGGATATCTGAGGCTGCAGGTTGCGGCTTGATGTTCATTAGAGCAAATTTTCAGGTTAATAACAACAATGACTGAGATATCAAATTAATAATAATAAGGATGATGATGATAATAAATACATAAAATAAAACAAAATCAACATTATTGTTTAAAATTTGGGAAAGTGAGTAATTGTCTCGTATCTCAGCCACTCGTCTCTTTAATGCTTCATAACTTTCTCTGAATTTGCCGAACCCTTATGAAACAATTTGAGAACTGACTAGACTATGATTCACGCATGAATATAGTAGGACATGATTCATACAGATAAGTGGTGATCGTGTAGAAGTCAGTTTTTTTTGCGGGGAGGGGGGGGGGGGGATTAATAAAGATTTTATGTACTGATTAAATGGTGACACAATTTAAAATATGCTTTAAAAATCGATATTTAAAGAACGATCCATTAGTAGCCGTTGATCATCAGAGACATAGTGTAATATGCCGGTCGGTCAACATCCGTGATGAAACAGATGAGTAAAGATTTATAGAAAATGGTGACTGATTTCATTCTATCTTCCTATTGGCAATCGATATAATCTGTTTGAAGTTGATGAATCAAGAATATAAAGTTGTGTAAGAGTCGCTAACTCGTATGTAGACTGGTGACTGGTGAATTTCTATTTTATTATTGATGATATAGTATAACCTAAAAGGTAAACAAGGTTGTGAGAGGATTATCACTGCTGCTCTGTTATATCTTGAAGTGTTGAAAGAAAGGAGGAAATAATCACTTGGTAATGAATTAATTTGGTATCTTACAATACCGCCTGATCAACTCTTTAAACGAAGATATTTAATGATCTTGTTTGTTTTCAAATCAAATTGGACAATATTTTAAACTTCCATTAAACACTTTTAATCATTGACTGAAAATGTCCTGTTTACAGCTCATTAGATCAATCAAAACTATATTTGGCGATGTACAACCATTAATCAGGTTCAATACTCACTGCATTTTATATTTAATTACTTTAAAAGTTGGCCTAGTTTCTTTACCTTTCTTCACTAGAATTAGTCATTATAATAATGATTTCCAGCTCATCATTAAGCGTGTAATTTTAATTATTTAAAATTCTTGAATGCTTTAGATAGAGTGGGTTAGCCTCCACTTTATAAACTTATAGTGCTAGTATATTGTTATTACATTTATTATTATTTGTTGTTCTCAATCTAAGAAAACTTAGCCACGACTTGTCGAAACATGCCGCTATTAATGTCTTTATCAATCCCTTACAAATCTCTAACAAATCTTTCAGGAAAATTACCTTCTAGCCCTTATTAGGGATTATTCTTTATAACAATGATTATCTTAGAATAATTATCCGTCATCTTATTCCATTAGGATAATTAGTATGGGTATGGCTGAATTAATAAGGTGCTGGAGAAGTGAATAGCTGATTCCTCACCTTTCCCTCACCCTCTCACAACAGACGGCTCTATCAAAGTAAGCAATGGCATCATTGTTAGTTTGATGAGTGATATATCATTGACTTCAGGAACCAAATTCAAGCTCCTCTCCATCTAGAAAAGATATATTGTCTCTGATCCACATTACAACTGAAGTACCAGACATAAACAACCATCGAAAGGGATCCTTTCACATTGATAATTACTTAGATTGACGGTAGAGCAAAGTAAAATATCATAGACAAGTCCAATGAGGTTGCACACGGGTACGTGAGACGACAAACATTGGCCATAGATGGGATAAACCATACTAAAATCCTGACATGGAGTTTCGACAAAGTCATAGCATCTCACATGCAATAGAGGAACAAGAAATCCTCATAAAGTACACACTGCACAAAAGAGGAAAGTCATCAGTTGACAATAAATGTTAGCCACGTTATTTCCAACTGTGAAAGAATGTCTTCTCGTCTCTAGATTCCCATGGGGAATGATGTGATAGCTAGAACGACCTGGAAGACGAAAGTAAGAACAAATAGAGATGAATATATTGAAACTGGGGGCTCAAAAGAATATTGGTTGACCCTAAAACTAAAAACTACCGCTAAATTAAAACACAACTGGCCTGATATCATTTGTGATTACAGATTTAAAACATGCTCTAGTGGAGAAATTTGCTGCCCATTCAATGTCAATATATTAAAAAAGATACAAGGAAAGGAGGATATATATGGACCATTAACGAGGAGTTTGCAGATCCAGTACCCAAAATATGTTTAGTTCCATACCTATTTGTATTAGAGCAACAGGACATATAGAAACTGGACATATAGCAATAGGACATATAGAAACTGGACATATAGCAATAGGACATATAGAAACTGGACATATAGCAATAGGACATATAGAAACTGGACATATAGCAATAGGACATATAGAAACTGGACATATAGCAATAGGACATATATCAACCTACCTGGACAATAGTAGAACTAAACTTGG
>OZ024741.1:264669938-264692438 GCA_964016885.1 Eledone cirrhosa
GTGTGGGCGTGCGCTTGCGTGTGTGTTTGTGCAAATGTGTATGTCTCTGCGTGTGTGTTTGTGCGTTTGTGCATGTGTGTGAATGTAT
This sequence comes from Eledone cirrhosa, assembly GCA_964016885.1. NCBI lineage: Eukaryota > Metazoa > Mollusca > Cephalopoda > Octopoda > Eledonidae > Eledone > Eledone cirrhosa. Next base: position 264,670,027 of record OZ024741.1, read on the forward strand.
GCGTTCATATATACGTGTGTGCATGTGCGCGTGTACCTATGCTTGTATGTGTGTGTCTAGATGTGTGTGTGTGTATTCGTTTATGTGTGTTCCAAAACCTTTTAGAAACGGTCCAGGTATAATTGTACTGTATAGAAAACCAGTAGGAAACATTTTAAAAAGCTTTGATAAAACCTCATCGAAATGTCGTTGTTATGATGTATCAACCCCCGTGGAGCAGGAATTAAGCTTCTGGCGTGTTTAGTTTGTAATGTCATGTCTTAACTCTGTTGAAACTTATTAACGTTCTTGGCTAAGGCGTGAACATCAATAAATCCTCTTTCTTTTCTTTAATAATCTAGAGGACCTCTAATGTGGTTGTGAGGAAAAGAAATCAATATTTCTGATTTAGAATGTACAAATATATGTATGTATGTATGTATGTATGTATGTATGTATGTATGTATGTATGTATGTATGTATGTATATTAACCCAGTTTCCTGAGATGCCTTCTCCTAGAAGAATGCCCTGACAAGGGCTAGGGGTTCTTCACTCCCAGTGGTTTAACTGCGGGATCGAGCATCCAGCCCGATTATTTCTGTCCCCGCGCAAAAAAAAAAAAAAAAAAAAAAAATCACTTATTGACACTTATACATACGACATACACACACGCGCATACATATGCACGCACACACACGCATACATACGCGCGCACACAGCAACACTCTTACATACAAACAAACACACACACGCTACTCACACACACACATATATATATATATATATATATTACCGTCATTACTGATACAAGATTACAAGATTATGTCAACTGTTGACTTTCAAGAGTTTGTATAGTTGAAGCCGATCGTATTACAGTCCAGTATTATTATAATTGCTTTACAGCATAGAGATATGGCTCTCCACGCTCTGAGCTCAAATCCCGCCGAGGTCAACCTTGCCTTTCATCCCCACGGAGTCAACAAAAGAGAGTACCAGTGATGCGCTGGACCAGTCGCTGGATCCGTGCCAAAAGCAGAAAAATTATTATTAAAGTTGTTTTCTTCAGGCCCGGTCGCTGGTGATGGTGATGGCGGTGGCAGTAGTGGTGGTGGTGGCAGTTGATGTTGTTGTTGTGTTCTGTGCGTGTGTGTGTGTTGTTATTTTGAGTTTTTTTTGTTTGTTTGTGGGTTTTTTTTTTTTTTAATCTTTTGATGCTGCTGTTGTTGTTGTTGTAAATGTTCATTTCAGTTCATTCTGAAGCTGTTGTTGCTGTAAACATTAGTGCCGGTGTTGTTGTTGTAGATGTTGGGGTTGAAATCTGGTCGTTTGACTGAGTGATGTATATACACACATATACATACATATATATATGTATGTATATGTGTGTATATACATACATATATAAGCTCCTGTTCAAATTCTTGTGGAGGGGACAAGTTCCGTTGGTGAGGCGGTCCATCTGCTGCCAGCACCCTCTACGAGGAGGGCTGGGCATGCCGTGGCTAATGATGCGCAGACATGCGTTGAGGCTGCGACATCTCCAGATATTCTGCCTCAACGGTGAACAGATGTGGTCGCCGTTTACCAGACGGGCCTTTCTGCAGCTCATTTCTTTGACTGAGCTGCAGTCCTGGGTCAAGAAGAGACCGAGACTGGGCGACTGGCATCTGGAATGTTGCCAGGCACTCACTGCCCTCTACCAGGCGGGCAATGCGGTCAGTGGAACTTCCACTCTCGAGTTCTATAGAGGATTAGTGGTGGGAAAGTGCGATGACGCACTCGGAGAAGCTTTGGGCCTCGACGAAGTAGAACTGACCAGTCTGTACCGGAGGACTTTTGAGCCGGGGACGATGGACAATTTCCAGAAATCCCTCGCTTGGCAGTGCTACCGGGGGGCACTTCCGGTTCGGGATAAACTCTACAGGCACGGAAGTGCTGTCAGACGGACCTGCCCAAGATGCGCACAGAACGACGAAACCGTTCTGCACGCACTTGTGCAATGTCCGTGCATTACTGACTTGTGGAGTTATGTCGAACAGCTACTGTCGCGTGTGGAACGAATCCGGCTATCGGCCGAGTCCATAGTGAAGATCGATCCACCGCCTTCCTTGTCTGGTGGCAGTTGCGAAAGAGATTATATGGTGGACCAGGTTGAAAGGACTAAAGACAGACACTTTTCTCTTCGGCCAATCCCTCATCAACTTCTTCAAGTTTCACCTGGAAAGGAAGTGGGGTGGAGAGAGAAGTGCTGCCCCCAGTACATTTGCTAAAAGGTGGGTGAATGTGGCGAGAATGGCTCGTGTGAATGGGCCTACTCTGACCATGCGCCTATAGGCTAGCTAACTTGAGGAGAGGGGTGCTCTCCCTGGGTGCCCTAAAAGCGCAGGGTGTTCAGGATTGGTGGGGTACCTGAAGCACCCCAGGGTCGTACACCCCCTGTCGGGGAATTTATTTTGTTATATTTATGCATAGTTTATTTTATATTTTTATATTTTCATTGTTAAATTAGTCTTGCCATTGTGCACTTTTACTCCACCTTATTGTAAACCCCACTGTCCCTGTCTTTGTATTGTCCCCTACATGTCGGCCCTGGTGGCTAATAAATGAAATTATTATTATTATTATTATTATTGTTACTATTATTATTACTTTTTTTTTTTTTTTTTTTTTTCCAATTCAATGATGTTCCAGAACAATATAAAAGAGATAATTGGCAATTTAGGTTCTGGAACAAAAAAGATAATTGGCAATAAGGGCAGGGGCCCCAGGTTATCACAGCCTGGGTCCGCTCGTCATCGTGCCATTGTAATAGAGCCAAACAAGGCATTTAGTCTTGGCTGCTGGAACGTACGGACGCTGCTTGACAGGGATTCCTTGGAGCGTCCTGAACGAAGGACCGCTCTTGTTGCAAAGGAGCTTCGACGTTACGATCTTGACATCGTGGCTTTATCTGAGACGAGGTTAGCTGGAGATGGTCATCTTACAGAATTTTGTGGAGAATATACATTCTTCTGGAAAGGAAGAGATGAAGGAACCAGAAGAGAGGCTGGGTAGCATTTGCTTTTAAGACTGTTCTTGTGAATAAATTAGAAGAATTCCCAGTAGGGATTAGTGAGCGTCTTATATCCATGAGAGTTCCGCTGGACAAAGGAAGATATGCGACCCTGGTGAGTGTGTATGCTCCAACTATGAATTCTGTCGATGAAGAAAAAGTGTCCTTTTACCATGCCTTGAAAGGTGTTTTAAGAAATATCCCTCAGGCAGACAAAGTCATCGTGCTTGGTGACTTTAATGCTAGAGTGGGTAGGGATTTTAACACATGGAATGTAATCGGAAGGCATGGGGTGGGAAAGTGTAACAACAATGGTATGCTCCTGCTGCAGATGTGTGAGGAGCTGGATCTGTGTGTTACCAACACCATGTTCCAACAAAAGAACAAATTCAAGACCACATGGATGCATCCTGCATCTAAGGAATGGCATCTTTTCGACTACGTCCTAGTCAGGATGCGTGACAGACAGGATGTGCAGTGTGTTCGTGCACTTCGTGGAGCTGAGTGCTGGACGGACCACCGCCTGGTACGCGCAAAAGTGAAACTAATCACTAAACGTAAAATCCGGGCTGCTGGTGTTGCCCTGCCCAAAAGATTGAATGCTGCTCGTCTTAAGGATAAAAATGTGAAGAGGACATTGGAAGAAGAGGTGCAGGCTGCAGATCTTGGTGAGGATTGGCCGACCCTTAAAAAGTCGGTTTATGATGTAGGCAGGCGTGTTCTGGGATTGGTGCAGAGAAAACATCAGGACTGGTTTAATGAGAATGATGTACATATAGAAGACTTGTTGGCTGATAAGAGGCGTGCTCTGTCACGCTACTTGACGGCAAAACCACAGGAGAGGAATACGTTGCATGAGGAACTCAAGGATGTAAAATCTCGTGTTAGGCGGAGTCTTTCTCAGATGAAGGATCAGTCGTGGAGTGAGAAGGCTGGTGAGATACAAACTGCGTCAGATTCCAATAACACAAAGCTGTTGTACAGTCTCTTGCGTGAGGTTTATGGACCGTCTTCTTCTCTGGTGACACCGCTTCGCAGCAAGGATGGCAAAGAAATTCTTCGTGACTCACAAGGAATTCTACGAAGGTGGCGAGAGCACTTTGATGATCTTTTGAATCAGCCGTCTGTCGTCAGTGAAGATTTCCTCAATCTCATTCCAGAAAGTCCTGTGAAAGTAGCTCTCGCAGAACCTCCGACGCTTGGGGAGGTTGCAGTGGCTATTTCGAAGCTGAACAGTGGAAGATCTCCAGGTATGGATGGCATACATGCTGAGCTCCTACAATATGGTGGTGAGAGACTCCTGCAACATCTTCACTCTTTGTTTGGAAGGATATGGGCTAATGAATCCGTACCTGAGGACTGGAGAAATGCAGTAATGGTGGTCTTGTACAAGGGAAAGGGTAACAGGAATGATTGTGGGAACTACAGAGGTATATCATTGCTTTCTGTCGTAGGGAAAGTTTTATGTAGGGTGCTTCTGGACCGTCTGCTGACACACATTGCAGATTGTGTTCTTCCTGAAAGTCAATCTGGTTTTCGTGCTGGACGCGGCACTACTGATATGATCTTCTCAGCCAGACAGCTCCAGGAGAAGTGCATGGAACAAGGCTTGGATCTGTATCAGGTTTTTGTCGATCTGACAAAAGCTTTCGATACTGTTAACAGAGATGCATTATGGAAGATTCTCCAGAAACTTGGTTGCCCTGATAAGTTCCTTGCTTTAGTTAGGTCTGTCCATGACGACATGAAGGCTTGGGTTAATGTCGGAGGTAACATGTCGGAGCCTATCTCAGTAAAAAATGGAGTAAACAGGGGGATATTCCAGCACCGACCCTGTTTGCCATATACTTTGCAATGGTTTTCTGTATTGCATTCAGGAATTGCGAGCATGGTGTTTACATCCGATATCGAACCTCAGGCAGCATATTTAACATCAGGCGCTTTGCTGCAAAGACAAAAGTATTTACATCAATCATAAGAGACCTCTTGTATGCAGATGATTGCGATCTTGTAGCGCACACAGAGTGATATGCAGCACATTTTGAATGCATTTTCTGATGCTTGCACTGCCCTAGGATTGACTGTCAGTCTCAGGAAAACCGTCGTCATGTACCAACCTGCCCCTGGTAAGCAGTACACTGAACCAAACATCTATGTGCATGGCAAACGACTTGGAGTGGTTGATCAGTTTGTCTACCTGGGAAGCACTGTCAATCGATACAGCAACCTTGACAGTGAAATCTCACTTAGGATTAGGAAAGCAAGTGATGCTTTCGGAAAGCTAGAAAGGCGACTCTGGGGTAGCCGAGACATATGCAGGAGGACAAAGGTAAAAGTGTACAGGGCATGTGTGCTCTCTTGTCTTCTTTATGCCTGCGAGACCTGGGTCACATATCGACACCACCTTAAGCAATTGGAGCGTTTCCATCAGATGTGTCTCAGACGGATCCATGGCGTTCATTGGAGGGACCACATCAGTGATGTCGAGATTTTGGAAAGCTCTATGTGTGACAGTATAGAAGCTCTTGTGCTTAAGCAACGACTCTGTTGGAGTGGTCACCTTGCCAGGATGAAGGATTCTAGAATACCAAAACAACTCTTTTATGGAGAGTTGGTTAAAGGAAAACGACCGCCACATAAACCAAAAAAGAGGTATAAGGATTCCTTGAAAGCCTCTCTGAAAGACGCTAACATCTCTGCTGATACATGGGAAAATATTGCTGCTGATCGTAATAAATGGAGAAAGACTGTATATGAGGGAAAAGTTGCCTTTGAGGCATCTCGAATCGCATACGAGAAAGTAAAGCGGGATGTGAGGAAGGGCATTGCTGTTGCACTTCCAGACGGAGAGGGTCCTCCTATGGTGCTGACATGCAGCGTCTGTGCGAGACTCTGCCTAAGCAAAGCTGGACTCGAAAGTCATCTTCGCAGTCATAAAGTAAGACCAGTGGTTGACTACCAGGCTGCTGTTGGAGATGCTACTCATCATGCTTGCCAAACATGTGGTAGAGAATGTAAATCAGCAGGAGGACTCAAGCGACATACAAAAGTACACGAACTCCAACCACAGCCGACTATTCCCATTGAATGTTTTGGTTGCCGACTCTGTGCAAGACATTTTAGATCATTGGCTGGGCTAAAAAGCCACATTCGATCGCAGCGCTGTTAGTTGCTATCGTATGTGTGTGTGTGTGTAGATGTGTTTATGTGTGTGCGTGTATGTGTATATGTATATGTATATTATTATTGTTGTTGTCGTTATTATTATTATTATTGTTATTATTATTATTATTATTGTTATTAATGTATGTGTGTGTGTATATATATGTGTGTGTATATATGTATGTGTATGTGTGTATGTATATATATGTATATATATATATATATATATATATTTTTTTTTTTTCTCCTCGTGCAATGGCCATACTCGATAACGAGGGGGCAGCCATCATGTATGTATGTATGTATGTATGTGTATGTATGTTCTTCAGGCTTTATAATTTCACAAAGTTTTACCAATAGAGAGAGAGTCGGTTTCTAACATAGACACAAGACTCTCTCATTGGAATTTACACAACATCAACTAGGTAGATATGTATGTATGTCTGCATGCATGCATGTGTGTTTTGAGTTGTATGTGTGCATGTGTATATGCTTTGTATCTGTACATGTGTATATGCAGTTATTAGAGGCAACATTTTTGGAATGTTTTACATATTTTTACTGTTCCATTAATGGATTGTACTTGTAATTTCCTAACTAGTTGTATTCTTTCTATTCCTGTGAAGCCTAGCTTCTCAAGATTTGTATTGAGGCAGTTACTAACATATCCCAGTGCCCCAATAATCACAGGCATAAATCTGAAGGTGTAATCAGGGTGGAGTATCTGCAGATTTCTCATCAGTTCTGCATAAATATTCTCCTTTTCACTAATCTTTGATATTATATTGGCATCTGCTGGGCAGCTAATTTCCACTACTGTGCATGTTTTCTTCTCCCTGTCCCATATCATAATATCTGGTCTGTTATGCCTGCATTTTATTGGGGTTTTTACTGGAACATTCCACCAGTACTCTTTCATATTATGTACATGGATGTCTTCCACATTGTTGTAGCTTTTAATGTGTTTGTTATCGGGGCTATATGTATGTATGTATGTATGTATGTATGTGTATGTATGAGTATGTGTGTGTATGTGCGTGTATGTATGTGTGTATGTGTGTGTGTATATATGTATGTGTGTGTGTATGTATGTGTGTATGTATGTATGTGTGTATGTATGTATGTGCGTGTGTGTGTATGTATGTACGTACGTACGTATGTATGTATGTATTCTCCTTTTCGAGTAGAGTTTTCGATGCTCAGAGAGTAGAATTGGTCGAGTGCAAGGCCTTTCCCCATTTAAAAAACCTTCAAAGCACAGGCATTGCTTGTTCAGGATATGTTACAGGTTCGTGTGACTGGCCGTAGCCTAAAACTGCACCATTTTCTGTTATCTGACAAGCGATTGCAATACTCTTAGCAGAGTTTGCAGCCATCATGTATATATGTATGTTCTTCTGGTTTTATAATTTCACAAAGTTTTACCAATAGAGATAGAGAGTCGGTTTCTAACATAGACACAAGACTCTCTCATTGGAATTTACACAACATCAACTAGGTAGATTATGTATGCATGTCTGCATGCATGTGTAGATATGGATGTTATTGTATGTGTGGATGTGGATGTTTTGAGTTGTGTGTGTGCATGTGTATATGCTTGGTATCTGTACATGTGTATATGCAGTTATTAGATGCAGTATGTATGTATGTATGTATGTATGTATGTATGTATGTATGTATGTATGTATGTATGTATGTATGTATGTGTATGTATGTACGCATGTATGTTTGTAAGTATGTATGTTTGTAAGTATGTATGTATGTCGCAGGTTTTATATCAAAGTAACCTTCTCCTAGATAGATACTTTAATAAAGACTAGGAGTCTCTCGCTCCACAAAAAAATAAAACCTGTGGCTTCGTTTGCATCCAATGATGTAGACCAGTACTTTTGGGGTTCAATGTTCAGAGAATGGGATTGGCTCCGTGCAAAGCCTATCCTCATTTACAAAAGCTTCAAGCACAGACATCACTTGATATGTGACATATTTTGCGATACACGGCATTGCTGGCCATAGGCACGTCCCTAGCAGGACTAAAAAGCCACATCCGTGATGCTCATACTTAAGTATCAAGCGATGGCATTACTCGAAATCGAATTACAACAATCTTGTATGTATGCATGTTTTTATGTATGTATGTATGTATGTTCATGTATATACATGTATGTATATACATGTATGTATGTATGTTACATGTATGTATGTATCTATGTATGTATCTATGTATGTATGTCGGGTCACTCTTGAGTGCTACTGGTAACATGTAATCCAGTACAACCTGTCGCATTGTCGGGTCATCGGCGACTAAACCGGCAACCCCCACCAAGTTTACTTGGTAAGGAGGGTGATTTTGGATACCCTGCAGGACAAAAAACAAAACCTGACAAGGGGCGGAAGAACTCATAAGAGTCAACGGCCATCCAAAAGTATGTAAATATGTATCTACACATGTACATATGTATGTATATGTATATGTGTATATACATGGGTGCATGTGTATGTATATGCGCGGGGACATAGAAATAGTCGGGCTGGACACCCGATCGCGCGGTTAAACCATTGGGAGTGAAGGACCCTTAGCCTTTGTCAGGGCATTCTTCTAGAAGGCAACTCAGGAAACTGGGATAACTCCGATATAAAACCTGCGGCTCAGTAGTTACCGATGATGTTGATCTTTTCTTCTTTTCGGGTTATAGCTACTGTCGCTCATAGAGTGGGATTGGCTCAGTGCACAGTCTTTCCTCACTTTAAAAGATAACTTCACGCACAGGCATTGCCCGATAGAATTAGTAATTAATTATTAATAATGGTATATCGTGCAATGGCTATACTCGATAACGAGAGGGCAGCCATCATATGTATGTACGTTTGTATGTAGGAACCCGTATCTCATGATGGAGTCGTAGAGGGCACCGTCGTAGTGATATATAGTGTTTCGTGGGCATTTTAAACCTGGCACAGCTCATTCCCCTCTCCAGAGCTGAACGCACTTGATTTCTTCTCGAGGAGTGAGAGCGTGATAGAGGGACAGAGAGAGAGAGAGAGAGAGAGAGAGAGAGAGAGAGAGAGAGAGAGAGAGAGAGAGAGAGAGAGAGAGAGAGAGAGAGAGGGGTCCCAGTACTAGACTGGTACATTTATTTATCAACCTCGAAAGAATGAAAGATAAAGTTCTGTAAGTCTCAACCAAGAATGGATGGATTGCTTTACAAACCCATTTCACACAAACACACACATACGCACATACACACACATACACACACACAGGCACATACACAAGCAGATACCGGCATACACGTTAACTTGATATATATAAATATATATATATATATGTATATATGTATATATGTATATATGTATATATGTATATATGTATATATATATATGTGTGTGTGTGTGTTTATGTGTGTGTATACATACATATACACATATACATATATATATGTGTGTATGTGTGTGTGTGTATACATACATATATTCACATATACATATATATATATGTGTGTGATTGTGTGTGTATACATACATATACACATATACATATATATATATGTGTGTGTGTATACATACATATACACATATACATATACATATATATATATATATATATATATATATATATATATATATATATATATATATATATATATATATATATATACTCATATCGGATTTGTTTATCGTTAATTCGTGAGCTGATTTTACGATACTCGATTATTCTATTATATATATATATATATAGGAAAAAGTATGACCCCGACGGCAGAGCTCAAGCCGTTTCGACGGCTATTTCTGGACTAAATTAGATTTTTTAGCCTGGTGAATAAATAGCCGAACTTTTCAAGGGGATACTTCCTTATATGGGAAGATTGTAGTTGTCAAGAGGATTGGTTAAAATTTGTTGTAAACACAAATAAGTCTATCATGGCATTTGGTGGGAGGTAGGGTGGCTGAACTTGTTGTAGAACAATAGGGGAGTGAGTGGAGCGGTCAAGCGTTGAAAGTGATATGTATACAGCAGAATAATGTATGAAGTGGAGGAGGGTGGTTATAGAATAGGTAAATCGAATGAGAGTAGGAGACAATAAAAAATAATAGAAAGAAAGAAAAAAATATATAAAATTAGATAGTGAGAATGAATAAAGAAATCACAAAGCTATCTTACAATTACAGGTTAATAAGTTGAGAATAGAAAAAACTTATAGAAATTACAAAACAGATAGAAACTTAAAGTTCAGCCACCCTACCTCCCACCAAATGCCGTGATAGACTTATTTGCGTTTACAACAAATTTTAACCAATCCTCTTGACAACTACAATCTTCCCATATAAGGAAGTACTCCCTTGAAAAGTTCGGCTATTTATTCACCAAGCTAAAAATTCTAATTTAGTCCAGAAATAGCCGTCGAAACGGCTTGAGTTCTGCCGTCGGGGTCATACTTTTTCCTATTGCCCACTCTACTACCCTAATTATTGAGTACTCTGGTGCATTATGGTCCATTTGGTTCCTTACCACAATTCCTTTGTTATATATATAGAGATAGATAGATATGTGTGTGTGTGTGTGTGTGTGTAGACATGATTTAGATAAAACAGCATGTGGAGGAGGATTTCATAAACAATCTATGTATGCTGTTACTGCCGGTTTAGACACAGTTTGTACAGCAGTGAGACTCAAATTGTTCGAGCCCCCTTCCTCTCTTAGTTCTACATTTCTTACAGTCAATGCTTTTAAAGTCACCCAGTGACTTTAAAAGCATTGCTCCGAAGATAGGGTCAAAGAACACTTCAGAAAATATAAACTGAAGAAATTTCAAGAAACTATCATACATACCTTTCTCTATAAAACATCCCGTTAAGTTATCTTCACTGCCAATCTTTGGGAACTAATAATATACACTTTAGTTAGGTGGAAATATAAGTACTTGCACAGAGGTACACAGACTGACACACACTCTTATATATATATATATATATATATATATATATATATATATATATATATATATATAGAAAGAGAGAGAGAGAGAGAGAGAGAGAGAGAGAGAGAGAGAGAGAGAGAGAGAGTAGAAAACGAAAAATCAGTGATGCATCTGAACTCAATTTATTGTGTGTTACAATTGTTTCGCCGGCGGACAGCTCGAGACGCGATCATTGTGTGGATCTGTCGTCTAATTCTGGACCCGCAGGTTCGATATATATATATATATATATATATATATATATATATATATATATATATATATATATATATGTATATATATATATATATATATATATATATATATATATATATATATATATATATATATATATATATATATATATATATGTATATATATATATATATATATATATATATATATATATAGTAATAAATCAGAATATAGTGTGTTAGAATTTCACCACATTCTATTTAAACGTAATCACTGTTATGCGTATTTCGATGGTATATGTTATGTAATCCTCAGATACGATCTCATTAGACAGTCTTTAAGTTGCACAAAAGCTTACACAAGTGTTTGTTAATTTGTTTAATCTGCACTTTCGCCTGTTCATCAAAGGGTCATGAGACAAGAACTACACGCACGCACACATGCACATACATACACACATACACACACACACGCGCGCGCGCATATATATATATATATATATATATATATATACATATATATATATATATATATATATATATATATATATAGAGAGAGAGAGAGAGAGAGAGAGAGAGAGAGAGAGAGAGAGATAAGTTATCCAGGGTTCAATCGGGGATAACCACAGTAAGTAAGGTACTCAATACAGTGCAGAGTATAAATGTTTAATATAGAAAAGCTTCTACAGGACTAGAACTGTTTCATTCGTGAGAAATCATCAGAGCTTCGTGATGATTTCTCACGAATGAAACTGTTCTAGTCCTGTAGAAGCTTTTATATATATATATATATATATATATATATATATATATATATATAGAGAGAGAGAGAGAGAGAGAGAGAGAGAGAGAGAGAGAGAAAGAGAGAGAGAGAGAGAGATGGATAGATAGATAGATAGATAGATAAATAGATAGATAGATAGATAGATAGATAGATAGATAGATGTGTGTGGGGGGATGTATGTGTGTACGTGTGTGTGACATAAAACTGGACCAATTGGAATGTACAACATCGCATAAAACAAAATAAGATAAGATAAAAGAAAAACTATTAAACAACATATCTACCCTATTCAGAATTCCTGGAGATTATATAGATTCCGAACTCTAAGATGATTACGTGGTTTTTCAAGCTTTATGTGAGTTTTTTTTAGGTTCTTAATCTTTAAAGAAAGTTTTAAAATAATTCATAAAATTCTTGTATAATATGCAACGAAATCAAAGGTTTGAAGAAATCAATATAAAAGGAGAATTAATCATTTGATGATGAACATGGTAAATCGATCGATGTAAAAGTAACTATGTAGTTATTGATATTTCTGGAGTTTTCTTTGTTCAGGAGTCTATTAATTCGAGGATTACCAAGGGTACTTTTGTAGTTATCAAAGTTGAATACATTTAAAATAACCTATGGTCATAATTAACCATATGTCTATTTATTTATTTATTTATTTATTTATTTATTTATTTATTTATATATTTATTTAATCATTATAAACGCCCGTAAAGAGCTAGTAAGCTATGGCAGGCTAAGGGAATTATCTAGTACTTCTTACAGGTGATAAAACAGACTAGGGGGAGTATCTAGTACTTCTTGTAGTTGAGAACAAAAATAAAACAAGATAGACAGAAATAAGTGAATATAAAAATTAAATAAATATGAATTTAAACGTTCGTATAGAGCTAGTAAGCTATGATAGACTAGGGGAAGTATCTAGTACTTCTAACAGTTGAGAAACAAAAAAAAATAAAGATAGACAAAGATACGTGAATATAAATATAAAAATAAAAATGGCATCGCTTGAGTCATTCTAGATGATGGTGACGTCTTGAAACACTTGATGTGTGCATTTAATTTCTCTTATGCTTTAATCAACTCAGTTTAACTTTGTAATTAGTTAAGCCAATTAACAGAAACAACAAGATATCGCGAACACACAACTACCAAAATGGACGACACGCTTTATGAGAAAAAAACAACAAAATAAAAAACACTATTAATGTAATATTAATCCGATATTCTCTCTCAGTAATTAACTTTTTGACACCAGCATGGTCTTTCAAGTAAAGAGTTTAAGTACCCTTACTGTAATGTATCTACAAACTGACAAAACCGTTCTATATTAAAATATAAATATGTATGAAAATACCAAATAAAGAACTAAATATTAACAGTATGAAACAATTCCTAGATTACTGTTTTGCTACGTCAATAATTTCATTAGGAAAGTGGGTGGAAGTCATTTATGTTTGGACTACAGAAATCACAGATGTCATTTTTCTTTAGAGTACAGAAACAACAGAAGCCTGTTTGGAATATAGAAACTACAGATGATATTTTTGTTTGGAGTAAAAAAGCAAATGTTACTCAAGTTGTACTGTATATCTTACTGGCAATAATTGCAGATAGTTACGACTTTTCCCGTGAATTTTGCGCGAATTACTTTATGGATCTGGACTGATTGCCCAAATCGATGAATCCTGCTTTTCAGGTGAACTAAAACTCCATAAATTGTAGTGTGTGTCACACAAACAACTTTGCTACCTAAAACTACGGTGCATAATGATTAATAGAAACCTCATGTAAACTTTGACAGAATTTTAGTTAATTCGTAAAGCCGTAAATACGTTTTAGTGGGGGGGGGGGGGCAATTCATTGATCTTCTTTAAGCGTATGAGACTGTTGTTGTCTCAGGTTATTGTCATTTATCTGGTCGAGATCAGAGATCAGAGAACAGTGATCAGTTTCCAGAGCCCACCACAAGGAGGTCAACAACTTGGGTCCCAAGTTATTGATATGTCGAAGAGCACGTTCAAGCAACAGAAGGCTAATTGGAGTAAAATCCGAACCTATAGTAAAGAAACGCACAGTTGTTGTAAAGATTGCACGTTTATTCCCAGTAGCATGTATGGCGTGAGAGTCAATCAAGTAATACATTTTCTGATTGATGTAATTGTATTGTAGATCAATATAATAGTATCTAAAATGTTATCCACAAATTCTTTCAGCGACATTGTATGTTCTGTTCACATTGGAATTTAAAAGAAGAAAAAAAAAGAAATTTATGGTGTAAAACTTAATTTAAAAAAAAATGCATTTTTATTCTAATGTTTTTGTTCCTAAAGTAATAATTTTACATATATTTTGAGATTGGTTATCTTTATATTGCGTTCTGTGTTTTCCACCAAAATACTTTTAGTATAACACTGATAATAATCAACTATAACATACACAAAGGCAGTCGATTTGGCCGAGTCGTTAGAACGTCCTATTGAATGTTTTGTGATATTCGTTTCGGCTCTCTGTTTTCTGAGTTCAGATCCCGTCGAGGTCAACTTTACCTTTCATCCTTTCGAAGTCAAGAAAAAAGTACCAGTCTAGTACTAGGGTCGAATCTTCCTCTATATCTCTATCTCGCTTCAATTCTGTCCTTCTCTAGAAGAAATCTGCTGTATTCAGACCTGGAGAAGGATGGGCTCCGCCAGGTTTTTAAATGCCCTTGAAACCCCGTATGTGGTGCTTCGGGGCTGTTGTTTATACCCATAATAACTCTGATTAAACAGGCCTATGATCAATGTTATTCCTATTATGACCATACCGTTTATTTTGTCTGGCAATGTACCTCCAAAATCATATTCAATATATCCTCCTCGTTTCAAGAGGGTTGGTTGTGATTTGATCAAGATTTCGCTGCTGTCTATATCAGAAATCAATATCAATGGAGCAATGGTTGACATTAGTATCAGAAGATGGATTACTGAACGCCATTTTAAAATACCGGCTTCACAACGAAAGAAGCTGGCAGAAATAGCAGCCAAATCTCCCTCAAATCACACATCAAAATAGGACACATTGGATGATGTTGTCCAAAATTCTATGTACATTGGTAAAAAGACCGGATGGCCACGGCTGGAATCTCTTTGATCATAGGATTGTTCTGGTGGTTAAATGAGTGATATATGTGTGTGTGAGTCTGTTTGTGTGTGTTTGTGTGTGTTGGAAGAGGTCAAACAAGCAGTTAGAAAGAAAGGGAAAGAGAAAGAGAAAGAGAGAGAAAGAAAGACTTAGAAAGAGAGAGAGAGAAATAGAAAGGGGGAGGAGGAGAAAGAAGGAGAGAGAGAAATAGAGAGTGTGAGAGAGAGAGATAGAAAGAGGGAGAGAAAGAGAGACTTAGAAAGAGAGAGGGGGAGAGAGAGGGTATAAAGAAAGCGAGAGCGAGAAAGAGGGAGAAAGAAAGAATGAGATAGAGAGAGAGGAATAGAGAGTGGAAGAGAGAGAGAGAGAGAAATAGGGAGTGTGAGAAAGAGAAAGGGAGAAGGAGATAAAAGGCTAAGAGTTGTATAATCCTAACTTGTGACCCAGCCACATGGCGATAACAAACTATTAACATGACCTGAGTTAGAATAATTTACTATGAAATAAATGTTGATTGTTAAATAGATATTCTAGTTTCAACAATTGAAGCTTGATTCTCTAACACGGATAATGTCACTAAAATATCAAGGTTATTATATAAATATATATATGTGTGTGTGTGTGTGTGTGTGTGTGTGTGTGTGTGTGCGCGTGAATGTGTGCGTGTGTGTGTGTGTGCGTGAATGTATGAGTGTGTGTGTATGTGTTTATATATATATATATATATATATATATAGATATACGTATACATAAATTAGTAAATAAATATACATAAATATACACTTATATTTATTTATCTATATATACTTATATACATATATATAATATACATAACCATATATATAATATAGGTATTTATATATATATATTTTTTTTTTTTTTTCCATTACACACACTTCTCACCTGAGGAAGGGCTTATGCCCGAAACGTCGTCCCCCACCAACACCCCACTCTCCAGAGCGTGAAATTAATAAACATTCGTTGTACTGCCTCTCTGTTTTGTCCCTGTTCAAATTTTTCCATTATATATATATATATAGCGAGGGAAAAGTGGTAAGGAACCAGGTGGACCATAACGCACCAAAGTACTCAATACTTAGGGTAGTAGAGTGGGTAATAGGAGTAAGTAAGACCCCGACGGCTGAGCTGCAGGGGTCTTACTTACTCCTATATATATATATATATATATATATATATTTATATTTAACTTATATTGTAGCTCTAGTTCACTAGCTTCTATGGAGCGCTTGCCGCACATCTCGGAAGTTGTTTTTTCGCTAATTTCCAATACCCGAAATACGATTCTCGCTAATTTATATTTATATATATATATATATATATATATATATATATATATATATATATATATATATATATATATATATAAATTAGCGAGAATCGTATTTCGGGTATTGGAAATTAGCGAAAAAACAACTTCCGAGATGTGCGGCAAGCGCTCCATAGAAGCTAGTGAACTAGAGCTACAATATAAGTTAAAAGGCCAAACACACTGAGACGATGGTTAAACCATTATCCGTACAGCCATAGAAACGACCAAGCTATTCGGGTCAAACAAATAAAATATGATTGAAAAGTATACCCGGACCCCTGGAAGGTTGGTAAAATCCAGCATTTGGGTTTCTGCAACTCCTAAATCAAGTACTGTCTGCTTAGATAAATAATGTTAAGCTTTAGGTACGATGATCGAACAAGGAAGTCACTTTTTCAACAGGCTTTTAGTTCAAGTGCCAAGCGAAGGACTGACCGTTATCAAAACCCACGTGGGGATCGACAAGGGGGGGGGGCAACCCTTAGTTTTGGCGGATGAATTCAGTATGTGTGTTATTATTGCAAAATTGCAAAATATCACAAAACGAATTAAGTTCTCAACAGAATGGTTTTTAAATTAACAAAAGCTATTCATCAGTCAATAGAATTAACTTAAAAAATCAATATATATATATATATATATATATATATAATAATAATAATAATAATAACACAATAGACCTGACCTGGGGGGTTTTGGACAAGGAAAAAAGATCGTGCCTGATTGTTGATGTGGCCTGCCCATTCGACACGAGAGTGCAAGAGAAGGAGAGGGAGAAAATTAACCGATACCAGGACTTAAAGTGGGAGGTAAAAAGGATTTGGAACTGCCATGAAGTCAAAGTGGTCCCAATTGTCATAGGCACACTAGGTACTATCTCAAAAAGTTTCCAGGGATGGTTAAAGAAAATTGGCCCCGCCACGCTTTTTGGAACGCTTCAAAAGGCATGCTTGCTGGGAACAGCAAGAACCCTCCGATACGTCCTGAATACCTGAGGCTGCAGGTAGTGGCTTGATATTCATTTCAACAAACTTTCCAGTTAACTAACATCAATGAATGAGACTCAAAGAACAATATAATAATAATAATAATAATAATAATAATAAATTTGAAAACTAAAATCCAAAGAGGGCTCGATAAGGATAAATATATATCAAATATATAAGAACCGTAGAGCAAATATTTATTAAAATAACAGATTAAAGTTTAAGCAAAGAATCGCTGCTTTCACCCTTAACGGGATCTTCTGAAGATCCCGTTAAGGGTGAAAGCAGCGATTCTTTGCTTAAACTTTAATCTGTTATTTTAATATATATATATATATATATATATATATATACTGTATATATAAATATTCTTAAAAGACTCCAGTTGCATTTTCGATTTCATCTTGCGATGAAATACCAATGATGGTTGGAAGATCACTGATGAAGGACTAACTTTATTCATATGTAACCCATTAGCAACCCGCAGCACGTTTTTCTCATATTTACACATATTTTTTTCCGCGCTGTTACACGTCTATTTCGTTCTTACTGCTTCCTCTTTCTCTGTATCTTTACCCACTCTAGCAGTCACTCTCTCTGTTAGCCTCTTCCTCGCCCTTCACTCACTCATTCTCTGTTACTACCTCTCCTCCTCCTCCTTCTTCCCGTTTGACCTGTGCGCAATTCTTTTCTTTCGCACCCTTGGTCTGGCAAGTCGCTTTTTTTCTCTCTCTCTCTCGTCTACGATTTCACAGAACTTACGTTCACCGAAATCACAGACTAGATCCCTTCTTCCTCCTGTTAGACCTGTACGGAATTCCTTCCTTGCTTACATTCCAACCAGGTTTGATGGTCTTTATTCTCTCTCGTTCACGATTTCACCGAATTTAAATTCATAGAAATATGGGACTTGACTCCTTCTTCTATCTATCTATCTATTTCTTTTTTTCAAATACCACTTTGGAAGAAGAATCAGGATGCAGAGAGAGGTGCTGCACCCCAGCAAGTTTTATGAAAGGTGGGTGAAAGTGCACGAATGGCCCGAGTGAATGGGCCTACTCTTTATATCAGCCTGTAGGTTGAGGAAAAAGAGGAAGAGAGGAAAGGGGTATGTGTTACCCATATGAAATGTCTCCCCCTATTGGGGAAAATCGATTAATTTTTAAATTGCATTTGTGATAGTATTTTACACGTTTTTATTGTATGTAAACTTGCCCCTTTGTATTTGTCCCCTACTTTTGTGCCCCTGTGGCTAATAAAGAAACATATCTATCTATATCTATGTCTATATAAATTGATATATATATATATAGATATATATATGGAATAGAATGAAAAGAAATTTCATTTCTCACTTTTAGTACGGCAGTTACTTACATTTAAGTAAGTGCCGTACTAAGGGTGAAATGATGAAATTTCGTTTCATTCTATTCCATTTATCGTTTTCGGTGCGGTGCGCCCGGCCGACTAAACTCACTCGATATGCAAATTAGGCTGCTCAGCCGTTAATATGCATAAGGAAAGTATATACTTTCAGACGTTCAACCATCTGGCAGGAAGGTATACGATGCTGACGATAGCTAATAAGCTTGAAACTAGTACATCGTTCCTGTGTCAGTGTTGAACAAAAAGGTGACGTGGTTGCCTAAATACTGTACGGCGTAATTCGGGCTGTTTGTTTGTTTACAAACAAACAGCCCGAGCATTATAATAAATGTTCGGTAAACCGATACGTGCATATATATATGTGTGCATGTATGTATATATATATATACATACTACTGTACGTCTGTATACATATATCTATGTACGTATACATACATACATACATACTTATATATATATATATATATATATATATATATATATATATATATAAGTATGTATGTATATATATATATATATATATATATATATATATATATATATATAAGTATGTATGTATATATATATATATATATATATATATATATATATATATATATATATATATATATATAAAAGGCAGCAACTACAGCAATAAAAAGTATATTAAGACAGCTAGTCTCTACTCTCTACTCTCCACCATGACAGTTATGTCATAATGGCGTCCATAACGAGGGCTGTTTACTAAACTGGATTTCAAAGAGCAAATTACCATTTAATAACACACGTCTTTAGCTTTCTATCAAACAAGCAGCGTCTCTGATTGATCACATCCGCGTTCGTTTGATATTTACT
The DNA here is from genome assembly GCA_964016885.1 of Eledone cirrhosa. Classification (NCBI taxonomy): domain Eukaryota; kingdom Metazoa; phylum Mollusca; class Cephalopoda; order Octopoda; family Eledonidae; genus Eledone; species Eledone cirrhosa. The sequence goes on from OZ024741.1 coordinate 264,689,825, forward strand.
GTTTTAACGGTACCGTGCCGTTAGTTTTAATGGTCACTGGTTTAATATAGACCAGATCACATGTGCTACAGTACTGAAGAGAAATGAGGGTTAGAGAAAGAGAGAGGAGACGGGTAGTGAGAGAGAGAGAGAAGGGAGAGAGGGGGATAGTGAGAGAGAGAAAGAAAGAGATAGAGAAAGAGAGAGAAGGCGAGAGAGGGGGTGGGGTGGAGATTTGTTTAATATAGATCAGACTATAAACCAGGTGTGCTTCTGTACCAATGAAAGAGAGAGCGCGAAAGAGAGGGGGGGGGGCAAGGGAGACATAGAGATAAAGATAGATAGATAAAAGAGAGAGAGAGAGAAAGATTTATAGAAACATAGAGAGAGAGAAATCGAGAGAGGCAGAGGTAAAGATATATTTCTTTATTGATAGATAGATTAAAGATAGATGGGTAGAAAAAGAGAAAGATAGATAGATGGATAGAAACATAGAAAGAGAGACTGGGAGAGGGTGATGTAGAGATAGATAGATAGAGAGAGTGAGAAAAAGAGCATGAGAATGAGCGGTTCGGAGAGAGAGAGTAAATATGTCGCAAACCTCGGCATCGCGGCCCGCCTCGCAGAAGAACGTAGAATAAACAAATACCGAGGTTTGTCCGACCGCTTCCTCTTCGCACAGGCCGCCGTCGAGACCTAAGACGTACTTGGACCCCGTGGAGCCGAGCTCCTCCGCAAGATCGGAACGTGGGCGGCCCGTCTGAGGAAGGAGCCCTGCGAGGTTGGGAGGCTGTTGCAGTGGCTGTCACTGGCCATTGTCCTCGGGATGGTTTTTGCGGTCTTCTCCGTGGGGTACAGCCCTTCTGCTCCCATGCCCGAGGCCCAAAGCTCAATCACCCTCTACCTTCACCCCTCCCTCTCTTCTGCGACACCAGAGTTCTTGCCATCTCCTCCCCTTCCTGTTCTCTTTTTTTCTTTCTCACTTTTTTCTCTATATTTTCCTATTCTATTTTTACTTATGTCTCCTTTTCTATTGTTTATTATTGATGTTATTATTGTTTTGGCAGTATCGGTCGAGGGTCGGACGCCATGCTTTGAAGCATAGAGTTACCTCGCTGTATGACGTGAGTTCAAATCCCGCCGAGGTTAACTTTGCCTTTCATCCTTCCGGGGTCGATAAAATAAAGTACCAGTAATGCACTGGGTAATTGCTGGCCTTGTGCCAAACGTAGAAACAATTATTGTTGTCGTTATTCGGCGGTATATATTATTATTCAAATCCCGCCGAGGTTAACTTTGCCTTTCATCCTTCCGGGGTCGATAAAGTAAAGTACCAGTAATACACTGGGGTAATTGCTGGCTTTGTGCCAAAAGTAGAAACAATTATTATTTGAACATGCAACAATTATCTGTAAATATCACCATATATTTATGTAGAGTCTTATCACTAGACACAACCCTAGTACTCGTCCATCATCGCCAGTGAGGAGGGCAGCTAGTGCAGCGTTTGGCACTGCAGTGTCCTAACGACCCCGAATGAGGTTAGGAGACCATGATGATGATGATGGTGATGATGATGGTGGTGATGATGATGATGGTGATGAGGATAATGATGATGATGATGATGATGATGGCGATGATGAGGATAATGATGATGATGATGGTGATGATGATGGTGATGATGACAATGATGATGATGATGATGATGGCGATGATGAGGATGATGATGGTGATGATGATGGTGGTGATGATGATAATGATGGTGATGGTGATGATGATGATGATGATGATGATGGTGGTGGTGATGATGATGATAATGATGATGATGATAATTTTGGTAATGATGATGATGATGAGGATAATGATGGTGATGATGATAATGATGGTGATGATGATGATGGTGACGACGACTAGCCAACGAGGAAGCATATCAAACCACCCAGGGTATTTCCTATGCCCATATATGGTGGTGGTGTTGATGGTGGTGTTGATGGTGATGATGGGGGTGGGGGTATTGATGATGGTAGTGATGGTTGTGGTGGTGGTGGGGTGGGGGGAGGTTGACTTGGGGGGGGGGGGCGTTGGTGTTTGGGGGGGGTGATTGTAGTGATGGTTGTGGTGGCGGTGGCGGTGGTGGTATTGGTGATAGTAGTGGTGATGGTTGTGGTGGTGGGGGTGTTGATGATGGTAGTGATGGTTGTGATGGTGGTGGTGGTGTTGGTGGTGGTAGTAGTGTGTGTGGGGGGGGTGATTGTAGTGATGGCTGTGGTGGCGGTGATGATGGTAGTGATGGTGATGGTGGTGATGGTGGCGGTGATGATGGTAGTGATGATGGTGGTGGTGGAATCATGTTGCTGTTGTTGCTGTTGGTATTCTCAGTAAATACTCGTCCTATTGATCTCGCTCAGTTCTTCCTGTTTTACTTCTTTTTATTCATCATCTTTTGTTGTTGTTGTTGTTGTTGTTGTGTTGTTTTCAATGAGTCGGTTTACAAAATTGTCATAAAGGAAGTTTAAACACAGACCGGAAGTCAGCTATATACTTCCCACGTGACATTTACCCTCTAGTTAAGAACAACAGATAAATATATGTGACTAAGTGTAGAAATAAATGTTTCTGATTTAGGCACTAGGAT
>OZ024741.1:264694938-264699938 GCA_964016885.1 Eledone cirrhosa
GAGTTTAGTAAAATGAGGTATCCTCTTGATAAGTCGGCGACCTCGCAGGGACTCTATATCTTTATGATGTATTGTTTTTGTTTATGCCACGAAACTACGTAGTCGAGGAATCTAGGAGCAGTTTAGGTATGATACATTTTATTACTAATTATATCTAAATGTTTCTTCTCTCTTCATAATGTATATATACATATATATATATATGTGTGTGTGTGTGCATGTGTTTTTATTGGCAGCATGACCTTCCCAAAGTGTAACAATATATATATATGTGTGTGTGTCTATGTGTATATTTCGACGTTCTATATCAACGAAAGCAGTAAATAACGCCATGAAAAGCAGATAAGCCGGTACTTTCCGAAAGAAAAAAATGACTTAAGGCATCAGTTCTGGCAGTGTTGTATACAAACCCTTTTGTGTCACAGATGTCATTGTATATTCATTCAATCAGTCATTGAACTGTTTGAAATCTATATTCAACAACGTAATATCTTGTAAGATGTTATATAAAATATATGCTTAAATATGTAAATCTGTAAGCAAACACACAAACAACCAAATAAATAATGAATAAATAAATAAGCCCATTTTCTTGTGACCCCTATAAAGTATTTCACTTTGTGGTAGGATGTACTTTTGGTCTAATTTTAGAAGGTTTCAGTAGAACGAGGGCAAAACATAAACAGACTCCCGAATTCCTTGCTAACATTCACAAAGATACGTCAAATGTCATAATTTACATTCGTCTATACAAAACTTCCAGCGATTTACCCACTTAGCAGCAATTGACGAGACGTGTGTGTGTTTGTCTTTGGATGTGTATGTCTGTGCGAGTGTTTATATGTGTATATGTGTATATATATATATATATATTTATTTATAGGCGGTGAATTGGCAGAGTTGCTGGAACGTCAGATAGAATGCTTTGAGATATTCGTTTCGGCTTTCTGCTCTCTGAGTTTAAATCCCTCCGAGGTCAACTTTGACTTTCATCCATTCGAGGTTGATAAAGAAGTACCAGTCAAGTACTGGGGTCGATTCTTCCTCTATATCTCTTTCTTACTTCCATTCTCTCACTCTTTCCATCCTTCTCTAGAAGAAATCTGCTGTATTCAGACCTGGAAAGATGGTTTACTCCCTCAGGCTTAAATATGACCCAGGATCCCTACTACTCCCTCGTGAGTTACGGGAACTAGCTGTTGAAACGGCACGAACTCAGCCGTCGGGGTACCGACTCTTTCATATATATATGTATATAGATATAGATAGATAGATAGATAAATAGATAGATAGATAGATAGATAGATAGATAGATAGATAGATAGATAGATAATAGATAGATAGATAGATAGATAGATAGATAGATAGATAGATAGATAGATAGATGGGGGAGAGAGAGAAAGGAGGGGGAGAGAGGAGAGAGAGAGAGAGAGAGAGAGAGAGAGAGAGAGAGAGAGAGAGAGAGAGAGAGATATGCTGGATTTTGGTATGAATGAAATTCCTGTAAGAAAACGCATTGCAAATCTTTGAAATGAAAGAAATGTTCTCAGAGAAATAAGTTTAAATTTAAAAAATTAAAAGGGATTGGTTTGACTTGCAAATCTCGAAGTAAATGTAATTGTTTCTACTTTTGGCACAAGGCCAGCAATTATCCCAGTGTATTACTGGTACTTTATTTTATCGACCCCGTAAGGATGAAAGGCAAAGTTAACCTAGGCGGGATTTAAACTCAGAATGGCAAGGGCCGTAACTCTATGCTTCAAAGCATGGCGTCCAACCCTCTACCGATACTGCCAATTCATGTAATGTCTTTAAGAAAGCGAGATCCTTCTATAATGTCTTTGTGAAAGGGAAATCCTTCTATAATGGGTTTTCTCATATTATTCGATGTGTGAAATAAAAATTCAGAGATGATGAATAAGCACCACCACAACCACCACCACCACCATAACTATCACCACCATCACCACCATCACCACCACCACCATAACTATCACCACCATCACCACCACCATCACCATTACCACCACCACCACCACCATAACTATCACCACTATCACCACCACCATAACTATCACCACCATCACCACCACCATCACCATTACCACCACCACCATAACTATCGCCACTATCACCACCACCATAACTATCACCACCATCACCACCACCATCACCATTACCACCACCACCACCACCACCACCACCATAACTATCACCACCATCACCACCACCACCACCATAACTATCACCACCATCACCATCACCATCACCATTACCACCACCGCCACCATAACTATCACCACCATCACCATTACCACCACCACTTCCACCACCATAACTACAACGACAGCATATCACCGGCACCACCACCACCACCACCACCACCAGCACCAGCACCACAACTATCACCAGCACCATCACCACAACTATCACCACAACTATCACCACCACCACCACTACCATCTCCATCCCCACCACCACTACAACGACAGCATATCACCACCAACAACACTACCACACCCACCACCACCACCAACAACAACAACAACACCACACTCACCACTAACATCCCCAGCTCTAGCATAACAGCAACTACCACCACCACCACTACCAACAACAACAACAACAACAACAACAACCACAACCACAACAACAACAACGAATATGACTTGAAAAGTTATAAATTAATGAAACTACTTTTTTTTTCAATTAAAGACTCTTCGAAGAGCATGAAATATGTGAGAGAGGGAGGAGGAGGGTGGGAGGGAGGGACGTGGGGGGGGGGGGGGGGTTACGAAAGAGAGAGAGAGAGGTGGAGATAGGGAGAGTGGATAGAGAGAGAGGGGGTAGAGGGAGAGTGAGAGGGTGAGGGAGAGAGAAGAAAAAATTTAAATGAAGATTGAATAAATCTGTGAAAATGAATGAAACATGTTGGCGAGTGGGGGAGGTGTTGTACTGTTAGAGAGAGAGGGGGAGGTGTTGTACTGTTAGAGGGAGGGGGAGAGGTACTGTGTTATTAGAGAGAGGGGGTGTTGTACTGTTTGAGAGAGTGGGGGAGGGGTGTTGTACTGTTAGAGAGAGAGGTGGGGTGTTGTATTATTAGAGAGGGAAGGGAAGGGGTGTTGTATTGTTAGAGAGAGAGGGGAAGGGGGGTTGTATTATTAGAGAGAGGGGGGTGTTATAGTGTTAGAGAGAGGGGGAGGTGTTATACTGTTAGAGAGAGGGGGGGGGTGTTGTATCATTAGAGAGAGAGGGGGAGAGGTGTTGTACTGTTCGAGAGAGAGGGGAAGGGGTGTTGTATTATTAGAGAGTAATGAAATTCATGAATGACAAGAAATACGATTTAAAAAACAAAACAAAGAAAGTGATAATATTAAAAAATATAAATTAGAAGATCAGGAATAATGCGGAGGTGGTGGTGGTTTGGGGGGGGGGTTATTGTAAGGTAAAGGTGGTGATGGTGGGGTTATTGTTAGGTTGAGGTGGTGGCGTTTGGGTTATTGTTAGAGGTGGAGGTGGTGGTGGTGGGGTGGGGTTATTGTTAGGTAGAGGTGGTGGTGTTAGTGGTGGTGGTGAGGTTATTATTAAAGGAGAGGGAGGGTGTAAAATACGAAATTATTTTGAAGCGAAGAAGAAAATAAAATGAAGATTAAAGTAACTAAATATTTGAAAAAAAAGGGAGAGAAGTAAAACCACTTCAGAACAACTGATAAAGATGAAAAGATGTATTTAAAGGGAGGGTTGTACCACCGGATATGCATCTGATCCTTTATTTCTTCTTCTTCTTCTTCTTCTTCTTCTTCTTCTTCTTCTTCTTCTTCTTCTTCTTCTTCTTCTTCTTCTTCTTCTTCTTCTTCTTCTTCTTCTTCGTCGTCGTCGTCGTCGTCGTCGTCGTCGTCGTTGTCGTCGTCTTCTTTTTTTCTTCTTCTGCTTCTTCTTCTTCTTCTTCTTTTCCTTCTTTTCTTCTTCTTCGTCTCCCCTCCTCCTCCTCCTTCTTCTAATTGTTATTATTATTATCATCACCATCATCATTCTTTACAAATTTATGAAGAATACTTTATTTTTAATATTTGTTCTGCTGTTGTTGTTTTTCGGTGATTTTCTTTATGTATCTCGTTCATGAGAAGAAAATGAAGCCTAAGGGAGGACGGGGGGGGGGGGTATTATGGTAGTGGGGGGGGGGGGTATTGTGGTGGAGGGGTGGTAATTCCTGCCATTGCCAAATAGAATTTTGTTCCCCCGTCTTTTCTTTAGTCTTTCTCTATTTTTTTTTTACTTTTTTTTTCTCTTATTTCTGATTTTATATACTTATTTACATTGTTGTTATTGTTGTTGTAGTTGTTGTTATTGTAATTGTTTTAACAACTGCAAAACAAAATAGAACAAACTTAAATGTAGCCAATATCTCGAAATATGAAAATATATAGAAATAACTGTTTCTACTTTGGGCACAAGGCCAGCAATTAACCAGTGCATTATTGGTGCTTTATTTTATCGACCCCGTAAGGATGAAAGGCAAAGTTAACACCGGTGGGATTCGAACTCAGAACTCAAAGGGCCATAACTCTATGCTGCAAAGCATGGTATCTGGCGCTCTACCGATACTGTCAATCCACCACCCTAAATATATAGAAATAATTGTTTCTACTTTTGGCACAAGGCCAGCAATTACCCAGTGTATTACTGGTACTTTATTTTATCGAACCCGTAAGGATAAAGGCAAAGTTAACCTCGGCGGGACTTGAACTCAGACCGTAAAAGGACGTAACTCTATGCTTCAAAGCATGGTGTCCGACTCTCTACCGATACTGCCAATCCACCAATAAAGAATATCTAGATAGGCATGATGAGGTAATATAGAATATATATAGATAGGTGTATTGAGGTAATATAGAAAATATATAGATGGGTATGTTGAGATAATATAGAAAGATGGAAAAAGTGTTAAGTATCAGTGTGGGTCATGGTGTGTTAGATAATGAGTGAGGTTGTTTAATGTG
>OZ024741.1:264704938-264707438 GCA_964016885.1 Eledone cirrhosa
TATTGTTAAACTTTGGGAGGGTCATGTTGCCAATAAGAAACACACGCACCAGTTGCTTTCACTTCAATTTATTATAATAAATTTATAAATTTAGGAATTTATAAATTTCCGGTTGGTTGATTGGTTCCACAACCAGATGGTTGTTTATATATTATCAAAGTTCTTTCGTCACACATTCTGTGACCTCTTCAGTGACTGGGGATTCTTTTCTTTGTTTTTTGTGCCTCTCCTTTGTTCTGTCCTACGCCATCTTGTTTTTGAGAGTGTGTTGTGTGCTTAGTTTACGCATGTGTTACATCCGGGTGCCTGTGTGTGTTTATATTCGTTTATTTATTTGTTTATTTACATGTTACTGGTTGGTTGTTTGTTCTATGTGCGTGTGTGTTTTCATTTTGTCCTTAATTGTAAGTTGTGATGTTGCTGTTCCACTCATGTTTTCTATTTAATTTTGGTTGTAATTCTTTTATGTTTATTGCCTCTGTGATTTGTCTAAACATTGCGTCTTTTCTGTGTGTAGATTCTATTTTTATTTCTATGTTCTCTAATTTACCCTTATGTTCTATTTTAGCATGTTGGTAGAGTACAGATGATTCTTTACTATCTTGAAGGTCTCGCCAGTGTTCATTTATCCGTTCCCCTATACTACGAGCTGTCTCACCTATGTACACTATATTTTTATCTCTATATTGTCCTTCAGTACATCTTATGCTATATACTACATTTCTAGTTTTACAGTTAATATGGGGGCTTAATTTACAGGTTATACATTTCTTATCTATACAGGGAGGTCTTTGAAAAGGGTATGTCTTGCTAATAAGTGTTTTTATGGAGGTACCTGGACTTTCTACTATCTTAATATTGAGTTTATGTTTATCTAGGGCCCTTCTAAATTTGTAAGCTAATTCACCTCTAGGGGTTGTATCGATGAACATTACACTCTGGTATTTATTGCTATCATACCATGAGTTTATTCTATTAGCCTTATTCCTAGTTCTTTCTATTCTATTCCAAAATTTGCACCTATACAAGGGGCAGGTCCCATTTGTGTCATTATTTACCATTTATTCCCATTTGGTTCTGGTTCCTCTATACACTCTGATTTTATCTCTCTGATTGTAACCAGAGAACTGCATACGGTGGATGAAGTGTTGTATGTGTCTCTCTAGTTCTTTGGGGTTGCACATGCGGGACACGTTTCTCATCATCCGTACCAAATCCACAATCAGTATGTTTATTTTGGTATGGTCCGAAACAGCTGAGTTTCGGTGGATCAGATATTTGGAAGTCATGGGTTTGGCATAATGGGAAGGGAAGATTTGTTTTTTGTTATTAATGGTATCTAACCAGAGCTCTGTGTCTAGTACAGGTAATCGATGGTTGGGGTGTTTGCTTGGGTAGTCTATAGTAACTCTAATACTCTGGTGGATGGAGTTAGCTATTTGCTGGATGCTTTCCATTGTGTTTTTCTCTAATTCCTGACTGTTCTCTAGTGGGGGTGTTTTAACTACGATGTTTATATCATCAACGTAGCGGGAGTACATTATCAGGGTTAAGGGGTCTTCTAAATGATTGCACATGCGGTGGGGGCCAGCATAAAATTAACCCTTAAGGAACATATGTTCAAATTTAATGGAAAAACATATGCCCAAGAGGAGGGAGCAGCCATTGGTGTTAGCATTGCAGGCGACATAGCTAACCTATTCATGGTATGGTGGGACAGTAGACTTAAACTTAAACTTAAAGAACAATTAGGGAGAGAAAGGGGGACATGTATAAGAAATAGGAATATGATAAAGTGTCGAGACGTGAAATAATTAGACAAAGGCAAAAATATAGAGAGGGAGAGAAAAGAAGAGAAAATGAGAGAAAAAGATGAGATTGAGAAGACGAGGAGAATGGAGGGGAAATGGGTGAAAGAAAGAGAGAGAGTGGGAGCGATGGAGAGGCGGCGAGTGACACAAAGAGAGAGAGATGGAGGGAGAGAGAGAGAGAAGGAGAGAAAAAGATGAGATTGAGAAGACAAGGGGAATGGAGGGAGAAATGGGTGAAATAGAGAGAGAGAGAGGAAGAGAGAGAAAGAGAGTGAAAGAGAGAGGAGGGATATAATGAATAAATTAGGGTTAGAGAATAGGAGAGAGTGAGATGAGGATTAAAGGTATAAAAAGAAAAGGGTTGAGGTTTGAAATACGAACGAAAATGTCTGAATAAGAAAGTTGATGGCATAGAGAAAGAAAGAGATATGCAAGGAGAGGGGGGACGGGGGAAAGGTAGAGAAATGGATAGAGAGATAGAAAGAGAGAGGGAAAGAGAGAGATAGAGAGGGATAGTGTGAGAGGGAGAGATAGAGAGAGAGAGAAAAAAAGAGAGGGATATTGTGAGAGAGGGGATATATATATATATATATATATATATATATATATATATATATATATATAGAGAGAGAGAGAGAGAGAGAGAGAGAGAGAGAGAGAGAGAGAGAGAGAGAGAGGAAGAGAGAGTA
>OZ024741.1:264712438-264717327 GCA_964016885.1 Eledone cirrhosa
TATTTATATATATATGCGAATGTATATATATATATAATATAATATAATATACACATTTTAGTACAGCATTAACGAAGCTTTAGGCTGCGGCTAAGCTAATGAATTCGGAATGTAGCTTTAGCACTCGATGGAGAATAATACCCCAGAGTAATAACAATACGTTTAGACAGCTTTGCAAATCAAATATAGCGATCGGCAGTCCAGCCGGATTGCCATAGCAACGAAAATGGTTGGACTCAGGAAAAGATTTTTGACTGACCTGGACCATCACGCGGAGACCGAATGCAATACATAATGCATATCGTACGTATAGCATACGATATACATCACATATAACATACAACATCCACACTAGGTTTCTGTAAATCCGAGATCGTATATATATATATATATATATATATATATATATATATATATATATATATATGGACACATATATAATCATTTAATGCGGGAAGACTTGTAACAAAGAGCGGATTTGTAATAAATGTCACACAGCACAGAACACTTGACGCATTCATCTTTATTTCTGATATATATATATCAAGACACACACGTACACTCACACATACCTTCATATATATTTGTGCTTATGTCCGTTTGTGTTTGTATGTTTATATCAAGACGTCACGAAAATAATATATAAAAATGTATAGAAACATATATATATATATACATATATATATATATATATATACGCACACACATTCTCTCACTCTCTCTCTCTCACACTTTATCTCTCTCTCTCTATATATATATATATATATATATATATATATATATATATATATATATATATATATATATATATATATATAGAGAGAGAGAGAGAGAGAGAGAGAGAGAGAGGAGGGAAAAGTGATACAGAGAAAATAGTGAGGGAAAAGGGAGAGAGATAAATAGCTGCATCGACAGATTCACTAAATTTATCGAATATAGTTCTGAAATGATTTAATACTTTACAATTGTTTCAGTACACCATTCAACTAACACCACTGTCATGCTAATATGAGAAAATAAACTGATTGATGAATACATTTACTTCTTCTGTACCTGCTTTACATTAATTCATTGAATCGTATTCATGCTTATGAAGATGTACAATAGTCACTGATACTTAACTATGTTATATATATATATATATATAGGAACGAGTAGGACCCCGACGGCTGAGCTCAAGCCGTTTCGACGGGTAATTCTGGACTAAAAAAAAAAGTCCAGAATTAGCCGTCGAAACGGCTTGAGCTCAGCCGTCGGGGTCCTACTCGTTCCTATTACCCACTCTACTACCCTAAGTATTGAGTACTTTGGTGCGTTATGGTCCACCTGGTTCCTTACCACATTTCCTTCGTTATATATATATATATATATAACATAGTTAAGTATATATAGTTATATAGTTAAGTATATATATATATATATATATATATATATATATATATATATATATATATATATATATATATATATATATATATATATAAATTCATATATATATATATATATATATATATATATACCGACCTACACCCCACCCACACATACACCTTTTCCTGAACATGGAACCTCGTTCTTCCCCCAACTCTCACATTCACATACACACACACACACGCACACACGTACACCTTCACACACACACCACCTTCAGCCCTCCCCGCTCGGACACCCCGCCTCCCTCTCCCCACTCCACCCGCCACCACCCCTACACGCCCCACACCCTTCCATAACTTGTTTATCTTCATGTGTTTATTTTTATTTTTATTATTTTTATTATTTTTTTTTATATTTATTTTCATTTGTACCCCTTCCACCGTCCCCCCTCGCCCCTTTTTTCAAAATGTCTCTCCCCCACTCCCCTACACACCCTTGGAACTCTCTTCCCACACACTTTTCGCCTGAAGAAGGGCTTATGCCCGAAACGCCCCCCCCCCCCCCACTCTCAAGAGCGTGAAACTAATAAACCTTTGTTCGTACTGCCTCTCTGTTTTGTTCCCGTTCCATTTTTCACTATATATATATATATATATATATATACATATGCATATATATATATATATATATATATATATATATATATATATATATATATATATATATATATATATATATACATATGCATATATATATATATATATATATATATATATATATATATATATATATATATACATATACATATGCATATATATATATATATATATATATATATATATATATATATATATATATATATATATATATACATATGCATATATATATATATATATATATATATACATATGCATATGTATATATATATATATATATATATATATATATATATATATATATATATATATATATATATATATATATATATATGCATATATATATATATATATATATATATGCATATGTATATGTATATATATATATATATATATATATATATATATATATATATATATATATATATACATATATATATATGTTTCTATATATGTTTCTATATATTATTTTCGTGACGTCTCCATATTGGTTAGCCAGCCATGATTGAACCGATATGTCTGTCATGACGTCTCCATATTGGTTAGCCGGCCATGATTGAACCGATATGTCTGTCATGACGTCTCCATATTGGTTAGCCGGCCATGATTGAACCGATATGTCTGTGATGACGTTCAGATATTGATTAACCAGCCATGATTGATAGGATTTCATTTTTTCTGTTGGATTAGTTCCTGACTTCTCCCACAGTCGACTGACTGGACTTCATGGACCAGTGACCATTTAGGTCAACCTTTTATTTTTATTTACATTTTGTATATATGTGTCACCATGCCCCCCCCCCCCCATCGCTCTCTCTCTCTCTATATATATATATATATATATATATATATATATATATATATATTTAATTAGAAAGTGAACATAATATATAACTACTCCGTTACCAAAAGTTCTCTCTCTCTCTCTCTCTCTCTCTCTCTATATATATATATATATATATATATATATATATATATATATATATATATATATATATATATATATATATATATATATATATATATATGTATGTATATATATATATATATATATATAATGAATTAGAAAGTGAACAACACAATATATAACTACTCCATTGCTAAAGGTTTCAGGGCCCTAGACAATATTAACATACGTCTAGGTCGCTCATCAGAAAGAGGGGTTATGAATATATGAAAATATGAAATATATATATATATATATATATATGATAATAAGGGCGCTGCGGAGTTGCAAATGGGTTACATATGAAAAAAGTTTGTCCTTCATCAGTGATCTTCCAACTATCATAGGCATTTCATCGCTTTAAAGACCATATACCTCCGGTTGGTGCGAGCAACGGCTAAAAAAAGTCGTTGGGACACGTAAATAAAGGGGACGCAAGGGTAAACAAACAAAATGGTGAGGCAACAGAAAAAAAAAATATATATATATATATATATAGGGCGGGTAAAATTCCCGAGATCCATTGACGAGTTCTCTCCAGCGGTCTCTGTCCCTCATTATCGCTGCCATGTCCTGTGTCTCCAACAGACCAGTGTCTGTCCTTAGGGCATCAACATATGTTAACTTCTGAAAATGGTGAAGAGCTTTGTGAGTTTGCCGGGTTTTTTTAGGGGACAAAGTAAATTTACCGATTATTTTTGCTGGAAAGACTCCATGTTGTGGTTGTAATACATGTTGTGCTTGTAATACATGTTGTGGTTGTAATACATGTTGTGCTTGTAATACATGTGGTGGTTGTAATACATGTTCTGGTTGTAATACATGTGGTGGCTGTAATACATGTTGTGCTTGTAATACATGTGGTGGTTGTAATACATGTGGTGGTTGTAATACATGTTCTGGTTGTAATACATGTTGTGGTTGTAATACATGTTGTGGTTGTAATACATGTTCTGGTTGTAATACATGTTCTGGTTGTAATACATGTGGTGGTTGTAATACATGTGGTGGTTGTAATACATGTTGTAGTTGTAATACATGTGGTGGCTGTAATAGATGTTGTGGTTGTAATACATGTGGTGGTTGTAATACATGTTGTGGTTGTAATACATGTTGTGGTTGTAATACATGTGGTGGTTGTAATACATGTTGTGGTTGTAATACATGTTGTGGTTGTAATACATGTGGTGGTTGTAATACATGTGGTGGTTGTAATACATGTGGTGGTTGTTATACATGTTGTGGTTGTAATACATGTTGTGGTTGTAATACATGTGGTGGTTGTAATACGTGTGGTGGTTGTAATAGATGTTGTGGTTGTAATACATGTGGTGGTTGTAATACATGTTGTGGTTGTAATACATGTTGTGGTTGTAATACATGTGGTGGTTGTAATACATGTTGTGGTTGTAATATATGTTGTGGTTGTAATACATGTGGTGGTTGTAATACACTTTGTGGTTGTAATACATGTTCTGGTTGTAATACATGTGGTGGTTGTAATACATGTGGTGGTTGTAATACATGTTGTGGTTGTAATACATGTTCTGGTTGTAATACATATGGTGGTTGTAATACATGTGGTGGTTGTAATAGATGTTGTTTTTGTAATACATGTGGTGGTTGTAATACATGTTGTGGTTGTAATACATGTGGTGGTTGTAATACATGTTGTGGTTGTAATACATGTTGTGGTTGTAATACATGTGGTGGTTGTAATACATGTTGTGGTTGTAATACATGTGGTGGTTGTAATACATGTTGTGGTTGTAATACATGTTGTGGTTGTAATACATGTGGTGGTTGTAATACATGTTGTGGTTGTAATACATCTGGTGGTTGTAATACATGTGGTGGTTGTAATACATGTTGTGGTTTTAATAGATGTAGTGGTTGTAATACATGTGGTGGTTGTA
>OZ024741.1:264722527-264725027 GCA_964016885.1 Eledone cirrhosa
ACCACCACCACTATCACCACCACCACCACCACCACCACTACACCACCACCACTACACCCACCACCACCACCCACAACATACATACCTCACATAAAACTGTAAATCTCCTTCTTTGCAATTTCATGATTTCCCTAATTCGTTTAACAATTCTTAATGGATTTAATTCCTTTCTTTGGCATTATTGGCCCTGCAGTGAATTTAATCGACATCCCCGCCACCTTCAAATTGCTAGCCTTGGGCCCTAAATTATTATTATTGGTGCTGGATTGGCAGTATCAGAAGAGCGTCAGACATTATGCTTTGCAGCATAGAGTTATGACCCTTTACGTTCTGAGTTCAAATCCCGCCGAGGTTAACTTTGCCTTTCATCCTTACAAGGTCGATAAAATAAAGTACCAGTAATGCACTGGGTTCTATTTAATCGACTTTCCCCTCCCCCAAAATTGCTGGCCTTGTGTCTATATAAGAAACCATTACTTTAAGGGCGGTGGATTGGCAGTATCGGTAGAGCGTCGGATACTATGCTTTGCAGCATAGAGGTATGGCCCTTTACGTTCTGAGTTCAAATCCCGCCGAGGTTAGGTTTATCTTTCATCCTTACGGGGTCGATAAAATAAAGTACCAGCAACGCATTGAGGTTGATTTAATCGATTTTTACCCTCCCCCAAAATTGGTGGCCTTGTGCCTAAATCAGAAACCATTCTTATTATTGTGAGGACTGTGGGCTGACAAAATCGCAAGATCTTTGTACAAAATACTTGGTGATATTTATTCCAGCCCTTTACATTCTGACTTCAAATACTCCGAAGTGAACCTTGCGTTTTATCCACCTAACAGTCGACAAAATAAAGTACCAGCCATGTAATGGGGTCGATTTATTTGACCGTATCCACCACGCTTTTATCAAAATCTAATGTTAAAAAACAGTATTGTTTGGAGATATGGGGTTCAATTCCTCAGAACGGCCGATATCAACTTCTTTTTCTGTCTTTAAGAGTCTTCACCCTATTTTATAAGCTATTTTATAGTATCTCTGCACATGAGCACACCATTCTTTATATTAACTTTATCTTCTCAGCGCTTTGTAAAAGACCGAGAGATCGGCTTCGTATAGATGACGTTTGTTTGATAACAGATATTAATTTACATAAAAGTGTTTTGAAATTTTACAGGCATAGGTCAATTAGATAATTTGTGTTTGTAGAAAATGTTAGGGAAAAACTCTACCCATATAGTTTCGTATTTTATAAATTGGATAATTTTTGTAGAAAATGTTCATGTCACTGGAATAATTTTTGTCAGATGGACAGCTGTAAAATTTAAAAAAATAGATAACGTTTGTGTTTATGAATTGGTAGGTCTTATTTCATCGAGGCTAAGACAACAAACTTTCGTTGACTTAACGAGAGTGAGGGGGGGGGGTGACGGAGAGACACAGAGAGAGAGGAAAAGAGACGGAGGAAGTGGTAGTGCGAGAGATAGGTAGAGTGAGGTCTAGTGAGTTGGAGTGAGTGAGAGAGACAGAGAGAGGGGAGAAAGAGACGGAGAGTGTGTGAGTGAGAGAGATAGGTGGAGTGAAGTGGAGTGAGTGAGATAGAGGGGGGAGAAAGAGACGGAGAGTGTGTGAGTGAGAGAGATAGGTGGAGTGAAAGGGGGTGAGAGACAGAGAGAGGGGAGAAAGAGACGGAGAGTGTGTGAGTGAGAGAGATAGGTGGAGAGAATGTGAGAGAGAAAGAGAGAGGGGGAAAAGAGACGGAGAGTGCGTGGGTGCGAGAGATA
The DNA here is from genome assembly GCA_964016885.1 of Eledone cirrhosa. Classification (NCBI taxonomy): domain Eukaryota; kingdom Metazoa; phylum Mollusca; class Cephalopoda; order Octopoda; family Eledonidae; genus Eledone; species Eledone cirrhosa. The sequence goes on from OZ024741.1 coordinate 264,724,307, forward strand.
GGTGGAGTGAGGTGGAGTGAGTGAGTGAGAGGGAGAAAGAGACGGAGAGTGCGTGGGTGCGAGAGATAGGTGGAGTGAGGTGGAGTGAGTGAGTGAGAGGGGAGAAAGAGACGGAGAGTGTGTGAGTGAGAGAGATAGGTGGAGAGAATGTGAGAGAGAAAGAGAGAGGGGGAAAAGAGATGGAGAGTGCGTGGGTGCGAGAGATAGGTGGAGTGGGGTGGAGTGAGTGAGTGAGAGGGGAGAAAGAGACGGAGAGTGCGTGGGTGCGAGAGATAGGTGGAGTGAGGTGGAGTGAGTGAGTGAGAGGGGAGAAAGAGACTGAGAGTGCGTGGGTGCGAGAGATAGGTGGAGTGAGGTGGAGTGAGTGAGTGAGAGGGGAGAAAGAGACGGAGAGTGCGTTGGTGCGAGAGATAGGTGGAGTGAGGTGGAGTGAGTGAGTGAGAGGGGAGAAAGAGACGGAGAGTGCGTGGGTGCGAGAGATAGGTGGAGTGAGTGAGAGAGAAAGAGAGAGGGGGAAAATGATAGCGATAGATGGAGAGAAAACAGGAAAGAGAGAAAGGGTATGACAGAGAGAAAATAAGAGTTAGGGAGTGTGTGTTTGTGTGTATGTGCGTATGTACGTGTGTGGGAGGTGTATGTACATGTGTGTGCATGTGTGTGTATCTGTATGTATTGTGTTTGTATGAAAATATACCCGTATGTGCGTGCGTGATTCTGTGAT
>OZ024741.1:264732527-264742527 GCA_964016885.1 Eledone cirrhosa
CTGAGCAGCTGTTGTCAAGTCAAAACCGGAAATCCAGTTATCTATCAGGTACATCGTGAAGGCCGACCCGAGCCGCTGTCTTTACGCTGACTGGGAAACGCATACAGTTTCCGTCTGTCAGGGCTAGCGGGTGAGCCCCCATTTGGTTATAATAGTTGTTTCTACTTTTGGCACAAGGCCAGCAAATTACCCAGTACATTACTGGTACTTTATTTTATCGACCTCGTAAGGATGAAAGTTAAAGCTAACCTCGGCGGGATTGGCTAATAGTTGTTTCTACTTTTGGCACAAGGCCAGCAAATTACCCAGTACATTACTGGTACTTTATTTTATCGACTCCGTAAGGATGAAAGGCAAAGCTAACCTCGGTGGGATTTGAAATCAGATCATAAAAGGGCGTAACTCTATGCTGCAAAGCATGGCGTCCAATCTTCTACTGATACTGCCAGTAATAATAATAATTGTTTCTACTTTTAGGCACAAGGCCAGCAATTATCCCAGTGCATTACTGGTACTTTATTTTATCGACCCCGTAATGATGAAAGGCAAAGTTAACCTCGACGGGATTTGAACTCAGACCGTAAAGGCACGTAACTATGCTGGAAAGCATGGCGTCCGACCCGCTACCGATACTGCCAATTCATAGTGAGAGATGGAGATAGCGTGAGAGACGGAAGCAGTGACAATAGGAATTTAATTCAGTTCTGTTCAGACCTAATATATATGACAAAAATCGTCTGTGAAACTCGCTTTATCTTGATTTTTAAAGACTCGGTCGAGATTATTAGCTGCAAGACAGACTGTCGATCAATCAATATTTGTTATTTCAAATGAAATAATAGAACACAGAAATATGTACACATACATAAACCATATTAAAATAATTGTTTCTACTTTTGGCACAAGACCAGCAATTATCCCAGTGTATTACTGGTACTTTATTTTATCGACCCCGTAAGGATGAAAGGCAAAGTTAACCTCGGCGGGATTTGAACTCAGACCATAAAGGGCCGTAACTCTATGCTGCAAAGCATGGCATCCGGCCCTCTACCGATACTGCCAATCCACCGCCCTTATTAAAATAATGTCGTTTTGCATTCAGTTCTTTTGTGACTATTCTTTGGAATGTGGTCTTCGGTCTTTGTCTCTTGAGACGACCCCCTGGTAGTTGATGTAGCAGAAGATACCCAGCATGGAATTTACTAATTCGGTGTCGGATTTGGTGACCAATTCATGTCAATCGCTGGTTTCGAACCTGTGCATGGCAATGTGACTGCTCTGTGTGTGTGTGAACATTTCTGTATTTGTTATGTGATCTTGGTATGTCATGCCACAGATGATACGCAGACAATTTGTGTGAAATGTGTTCACTGCTCGTTTTAGTTTTGTGTATGCACAACAGAGAGTATTGGAAAGTATATATTTATACATTAGACACTTTCAGTGCCATAAGTAATAATAGTTTATACTTTAGTCACAAGGCCAGCAATTTGAAGGGAAAGGGAAAGTCGGTTAAATCGATTCCAGCGCGTGACTGGTACTTTATTTTATCGACCCTGTAAGGATGAAAGGCAAAGCTAACCTCTGCGGGATTTGAACTCAGAATGCAAAGAGTCATAACAAAAACACTGTAAAGCTTTTTCTCCGACGCTCTACCGATTCTGCCAATCCACCGCCATAAATAATTGTTTCTACTTTTGGCACAAGGCCAGCAATTATCCAGTGTATTACTGGTACTTTATTTTATCGACCCCGTAAGGATAAAAGGTAAAGTTAACCTTGGCGGGATTTGAAATCAGACCATAAAGGGCCGTAACTCTTTGCTGCAAAGTATGGCGTCCGACTCTCTACCGATACTGCCAATCCACCGCCCTCCATAAATAATAACAACATTAATCTGTTGAAGCACTGTGACATGTGACTCAGTAGTCATTTGTCTATGCTGGACGTGATTGAAAGAACAAAGGACAGACACTTTCTTCTCCTCGGTCAAGCTCTGCTCAACTTCTTTAACTTCTTTAACTTCTATTTCGATATGAGATTGAAGATGGCATAAGAGGGTCGTGCTGGGTGTGTTTCTCTTCATAACATTTGCAGAACGTTGATTGAAAGTGTTGTTTATGGTCAGTGTGGAAGCATTTATTCTCAGTATACTCCTTCAAATTGCTGGCAATGTGTCAAAAGTAGAAACCATTATTATTTATTAGGGCGGTGGATTGGCAGTATCGGTAGAGGGTCGGACGCCATGCTTTCCACCATAGTTACGTCCCTTTACGATCTGAGTTCAAATCCCGACGAGGTTGACTTTGCCTTTCATCCTTACGGGGTCGATAAAATAAAAGTACCAGTAATGCACTGGGTAATTGCTGGCCTTGTGCCTAAAGTAGAAACAATTATTATTTATTAGAAGATTGGGCGGTGGATTGGCAGTATTGGTAGAGGGTCGGATGCCATGCTTTGACGTATAGAGTTACGGCCCTTGCCTTTCTGAGTTCAAATCCCGCCAAGGTTAACTTTGTCTTTCATCCTTACGGGGTCGATAAAATAAAGTACCAGTAATGTACTGGGTATTGCTGGCCTTGTGTCTAACGTAGAAACCATTATTATTTATTATTTATTATGATCTGAGTTCAAATCCCGCCAAGGTTGACTTTGCCTTTCATCCTTACGGGGTCGATAAAATAAAGTACCAGTAATGTACTGGGTATTGCTGGCCTTGTGTCTAAAGTAGAAACAATTATTTATTAGCAGAATGTTGTCAGGTCTCTCTACCTTCTGAGTGGAAATCACGTCAGGGTCAACTTTACTTCTCATCCTTTCGGGATCGATACAATAGAAGTCCAGGGCAGCTGATTGGCAGATTTAGTAAACTGTTATATAAAATGTCTGTGTGTGTCTCTGTGTGTCTGTGTCTGTATGTGCCTGTGTGTGTCTTAGTATGTCTGTGTGTGTATGTGTGTGTCTGTGTGTGTCTGTGTGTCTGTCTGTGTCTGTGTGTGTCTGTGTTTGTCTGTCTGTGTCTGTGTGTCTGTGTGTCTCTGTCTGTGTCTGTGTGTGTGTATTTGCGTGTGTCTGTGTCTCTGTGTGTGACTGTGTGTGTCTGTGTTTGTCTGTCTGTGTCTGTGTGTGTCTGTGTGTGTCTGTGTGTGTCTGTGTGTGTCTGTGTGTGTCTGTGTGTGTCTGTGCCTGTGTGTGTCTGTGTATGTCTCTCTGTGTCTCTGTGTGTGTGTTTGTGTGTGTGTCTGTGTCTGTGTCTGTCTGTGCCTCTGTGTGTCTGTGTATGTCTCTCTGTCTCTCTGTGTGTGTCTGTGTCTGTCTGTGCCTCTGTGTGTCTGTGTATGTCTCTCTGTCTCTCTGTGTGTGTTTGTGTGTGTGTGTCTGTGTCTGTGTCTGTCTGTGCCTCTGTGTGTCTGTGTATGTCTCTCTGTGTCTCTGTGTGTGTGTTTGTGTGTGTGTGTCTGTGTCTGTGTCTGTCTGTGCCTCTGTGTGTCTGTGTATGTCTCTCTGTCTCTCTGTGTGTGTTTGTGTGTGTGTGTCTGTGTCTGTGCCTGTGTGTGTCTGTGTATGTCTCTCTGTCTGTGTGTGTGTGTTTGTGTGTGTGTGTCTGTGTCTGGGTCTGTCTGTGCCTGTGTATGTCTGGGTATGTCTCTCTGTGTCTGTGTGTGAGTATCTGTGTGTGTCTGTGTCTGTGTCTGTCTGAGTCTGTCTGTGTCTGTGTCTGTCTGTGCCTGTGTGTGTGTGTGGGTATGTCTCTCTGTGTCTCTGTGTGTGTCTGTGTGAGTATCTGTGTGTGTCTGTGTCTGTGTCTGTCTGTGTCTGTGTGTGTGGGGGTATGTATCTCTGTGTCTCTGTGTGTGTCTGTGTGAGTATCTGTGTGTGTCTGTGTCTGTGTCTGTCTGTGTCTGTGTGTGTGGGGGGTATGTCTCTCTGTGTCTCTGTGTGTGTCTATGTGTGTCTGTGTCTGTGTCTGTCTGTGCCTGTGTGTGTGGGGGTATGTATCTCTGTGTCTCTGTGTGTGTCTGTGTGAGTATCTGTGTGTGTCTGAGTCTGTGTCTGTCTGAGTCTGTCTGTGTCTGTGTCTGTCTGTGCCTGTGTGTGTGTCTGGGTATGTCTCTCTGTGTCTCTGTGTGTGTCTGTGTGTGTCTGTGTCTGTGTGTGTCTGTGTCTGTGTCTGTGTCTGTGTCTGTCTGTGCCTGTGTGTGTGGGGGTATGTATCTATGTGTCTCTGTGTGTATCTGTGTGAGTCTGTGTCTGTCTGCGTGTGTCTGTGTCTGTCTGTGCCTGTGTGTGTGGGGGTATGTATCTCTGTGTCTCTGTGTGTATTTGTGAGTCTGTGTCTGTCTGCGTGTGTGTGTATGTCTGTCTGTGTCTGTGTGTCTCTGTGTGGGTCTGAGAGTCTCTGTGTGTGTTTGTGTGTGTCTATGTATGTCTCTCTGTGTATGTGTGTCTCTGTGTGTGTCTGTCTGCACCTGTGTGTGTCTGTGTATGTCTCTGTGTGTGTATGTGTGTGTCTGTCTGTGTCTGTGTTTGTCTGTCTAAGCCTGTGTGTGTCTGTCTGTGTCTGTGTGTGCCTGTGTGTGTCTGTGTGTGTCTGTCTGTGTCTGTGTGTGACTGTGTGTGTCTGTGTGTGTCTGTGTGTGTCTGTGTGTGTCTGTCTGTGTCTGTGTGTGTCTGTCTGTGTGTGCCTGTGTGTGTCTGTGTGTCTCTGTGTGTCTGTGTGTGTCTGTGTGTCTGTCTGTGCCTGTGTGTGTGTGTGTGTGTGTATGTATGTGTCTGTGTGTGTCTGTCTGTGTATGTGTGTGTCTGTGTGTGTATGTGTGTGTGTGTGTGCCTGTGTGTGTCTGTGTGTCTGCCTGTGTCTGTGTGTGTCTGTGTTTGTCTGTCTGTGTCTGTGTGTGCCTGTGTGTGTCTGTGTGTGCCTGTGTTTGTCTGTCTGTGCCTGTGTGTGTCTGTGTGTGTCTGTATGTGCCTGTGTGTGCCTGTGTGTCTGTGTGTGTCAGTGTGTGACTGTGTGTGTCAGTGTGTGACTGTGTGTGTCTGTGTGTGCCTGTGTGTGTCTGTGTGTGTCTGTATGTGCCTGTGTGTGCCTGTGTGTCTGTGTGTGACTGTGTGTGTCTGTGTGTGTCAGTGTGTGACTGTGTGTCTGTGTGTGCCTGTGTGTGTCCGTGTGTGTCTGTGTGTGCCTGTGTGTGCCTGTGTGTCTGTGTGTGTCAGTGTGTGACTGTGTGTGTCTGTGTGTATCAGTGTGTGACTGTGTGTGTCTGTCTGTCTGTCTGTGTCTGTGTGTGTCAGTGTGTGACTGTGTGTGTCTGTGTGTGTCAGTGTGTGTCTGTGTGTGACTGTGTGTCAGTGTGTGACTGTGTGTGTCTGTGTGTATCTATGTGTGACTGTGTGTGACTGTGTGTGTCTGTGTGTGTCAGTGTGTCAGTGTGTGATTGTGTGTGTCTGTGTGTGACTGTGTGTCTGTGTGTGTCAGTGTGTGACTGTGTATGACTGTGTGTGACTGTGTGTGTCTGTGTGTGACTGTGTGTGACTGTGTGTGTCTGTGTGTGTCTGTATGTGTCAGTGTGTAACTGTGTGTCAGTGTGTGACTGTGTGTGTCAGTGTGTGACTGTGTGACTGTGTGTGTCTGTGTGTGACTGTGTGTGTCTGTATGTGTCAGTGTGTAACTGTGTGTCAGTGTGTGACTGTGTGTGTCAGTATGTGACTGTGTGTCTGTGTGTGTCAGTGTGTGACTGTGTGTGTCTGTGTGTCTGTCTGTGTATGTGTGTGTCAGTGTGTGACTGTGTGTGTCTGTGTGTGTCAGTGTGTGTCTGTGTGTAACTGTGTGTCAGTGTGTGACTGTGTGTGTCAGTATGTGACTGTGTGTCTGTGTGTGTCAGTGTGTGACTGTGTGTGTCTGTGTGTCTGTCTGTGTATGTGTGTGTCAGTGTGTGACTGTGTGTGTCTGTGTGTGTCAGTGTGTGTCTGTGTGTGACTGTGTGTCAGTGTGTGACTGTGTGTGTCTGTGTGTATCTATGTGTGACTGAGTGTGACTGTGTGTGTCTGTGTGTGTCAGTGTGTCAGTGTGTGACTGTGTGTGTCAGTATGTGACTGTGTGTCTGTGTGTGTCAGTGTGTGACTGTGTGTGTCTGTGTGTGTCCGTGTGTGACTGTGTGTCTGTGTGTGTCAGTGGGTGACTGTGTGTGTCTGTGTGTGTCTGTATGTGTCAGTGTGTGACTGTGTGTGACTGGTGTCTATGTGTGTCAGTGTGTGACTGTGTGTGTCAGTGTGTGACTGTGTGTGAGTGTGTGACTCTGTGTCAGTGTGTGATTGTGTGTGTCTGTGTGTGACTGTGTGTCTGTGTGTGACTGTGTGTGGCTGTGTGTGGCTGTGTGTGTCTGTGTGTGTCAGTGTGTGACTGTGTGTGTCTGTGTGTGCCTGTGTGTGTCTATATATATCAGTGTGTGACTGTGTGTCAGTGTTTTGATTGTGTGTGTCTGTGTGTGTCTGTGTGTGACTGTGTGTGTCTGTGTGTGGCTGTGTGTGTCTGTGTGTGTCAGTGTGTCAGTGTGTGTCAGTGTGTGTCTGTGTGTGTCTGTGTGTGACTGTGTGTCAGTGTGTGTCTGTGTGTGTCTGTGTGTGACTGTGTGTCTGTGTGTGTCAGTGTGTGACTGTGTGTGTCTGTCTGTGTCTGTGTGTGACTGTGTGTGTCTGTGTGTGTCTGTATGTGTCTGTGTGTGTCTGTGTGTGACTGGTGTCTATGTGTGCCTGTGTGTGTCTGTGTGTGTCTGTGTGTGACTGGTGTCTATGTGTGTCTGTGTGTGTCTGTATGTGACTGTGTGTGTCTGTGTGTGACTGTGTGTGTCTGTGTGTGACTGTGTGTGCCTGTGTGTGTCTGTGTGTGTCTGTATGTGTCTGTGTGTCTCTGTGTGTGACTGGTGTCTATGTGTGTCTGTGTGTGTCTGTATGTGCCTGTGTGTGTCTGTGTGTGTCTGTATGTGTCTGTGTGTGTCTGTGTGTGACTGGTGTCTATGTGTGACAGTGTGTGTCTGTGTGTGTCAGTGTGTGACTGTGTGTGTCTGTATGTGTCTGTGTGTGTCTGTATGTGTCTGTGTGTGTCTGTGTGTGACTGGTGTCTATGTGTGTCAGTGTGTGTCTGTATGTGTCAGTGTGTGACTGTGTGTGTCTGTGTGTGTCTGTGTCTGTCTGTGTCTGTGTGTGTCTATGTGTGTCTGTGTGTGTCTGTGTGTGTATGTATGTGTCTGTATGTGTCAGTGTGTGTCTGTGTGTGTCAGTGTGTATCAGTGTGTGACTGTGTGTGTCTGGGTGTGTCTGTGTGTGTTTGTGTGTGACTGTGTGTGTCTGTGTGTGTCTGTGTGTGTCAGTGTGTGACTGTGTGTGTCTGTGTGTCTCAGTGTGTGTCAGTGTGTGTCAGTGTGTGACTGTGCTTTATGTATAGTACAGATCTATTTAATTACATAATTAACAACACAATATAATTATTTCATTACCCAAGGTTTCAAGAAACTAGATGATTCTTGCAGTGAACATATCCAGTGCGTCAAACAAAATAAATATATTGATAATATTGTGTTGTTTATTATGTAAATATATATATATTTATATCTGGAGATGTCTCTGCACTTGTCGTCACATGGTACCATGGGCCCAGCACTATGTGTCAATAATTGTCACAAGTGTAGTGTTTGTACCAGAGTTTTCAAGTCGCTGGCTGGACTAAAAAGTCACACTCGTTCAGCCCATCGGTAGGGGTTCTCCTACATGGATATAAAGTAGTGGCCGTACTCGAAAACGAGTTGGCAGCCACACCATATATATATATATATATGTATATATAGTGGTAGAACACTGGAAGGTAATATCCTTAGTGGTAGAGCACTCAGTCCAAGGGACGAGTTAGGTAGAAGTGGTTACACAACAGTTAGTTCCCCATACCGAAAATAATTGTTTCACTTATATATATATATATATATATATATATATATATATATATAGGAATGAAAATGGCGTGCTGTGTTGTTGCAAATGTGATACATATGAATAAAAATTAGAAAAATAAGCCAGGACTATCCATCATCAGTGATCTACTAGCCATCATAGGTATTTCTTCGCATTAAAGATCAGATACCTCAGGCTAGCGCGAACAATAACTAAAATATGTTATTGGGATAAAAAGAATTGGGTAGAGAAAGAGAGACAGGTAAACAAACAAGAATGGTGAGGCAACGTAAAGAGAGGGAAAAAATGAGAAAATCATGTCAGTGATTCATGTGAACATAAGAACTTGCGAATCTTTGACGAGAAGACGAAAGACAATATATATATATATATATTTTATATATATATATATGCAAACACACACACACACATGCAAACATACATACATACACATATGCTCACAAAGAGACACGCAAAGTTCTTGTGTTGATAGGGAGCAAACACGCGGCCTTTGCACACTTTTTTCGGGGGTGTGTGCGACCCCCCAAGGCGCCTCCTCTCTATTGAGGATTTTGTTATAAATTTTATTTTTTGTTATATTTTATTTTATTTTTATATTTTGTTATTGCCTCCTCCTTATTGGGGACGCCTTTTTGTGTAAACTCCCCCCATTGTACTTGTCCCACTTTTGATGCCCTGGTGGCAAATAAAAGAAACATATCTATAAAGGAAGATATATATAGTAATGTGGTCCTAGAACGGCTACATCTGAATAATAGACCGGATGCTGTCAGTTGGAATGCTTTTCATCACAGCTGTCCGAGCAAGGTTGAGTTGAGGTTAAAAATCAACCGGAGAGACGACCCGTGATAAACTATGATAAAAATACGTGCAGCATAATATCTCTCCCTCTCTTTAAAAGTGCCTCCTCCAATATACAGCGGTTGCCGAAACTGGACCCCGAAACCAATGGTCGCATATACATGTTAAGTGTATGAAACTTTATTTATACTAAATAAGGTCTCTTGCAACAGGTGCACTGTTTTCCTTTATCATTCATCTGCGGATTTCTGCACCCCACCCATAACTAACTTTGATAACTTTGATAGATTTCGGCCAGTATTGGCCTAGGCCATGTCTAACTTAATCGCACCACCTGGCAAACTCTTTCAAATCGGGATTTAGACACCATCACCTACCCAAGGAGAGAATTATTGTTTACGGTGACATAACCGGGTGTATGATGTTTATCCGGGATTTCTTGGAAGAATTCGTCCAAAGTTCTTTTGGGGTCTGTTTTAATGTGTTTTAATGTGTTTTGTTAAAGAGAGCGGGACCAATTGAGTTGAAATAATTGTATCGTAGTTTTGTTATGAGATGTGAGTTTGATTTTTGCACGGGTTCCAAGCCTCTGGTGTACTTTGAAGATGACGCCAACATCCTTTTGGCTATGCTGATGGAATATTTTCCACATCATTCAGATAATGTTTGAGCTATAAATATATTAATTACACACACACACAGAGTTATATAAATATAAATATATATATATTTTTTTTATTATATATATATACTTATATATATGTATATAAATATTTATATACACATATATATACATACATATATATATGTATATAAATATTTATATATATATATATATATATATATATATATATATATATTTATATATAAATATTTATATACATATATATATGTATATATATGTGTATATAAATATTTATATATATATATATATATATATATATATATATATATATATATATATATATATATGTATATATATATATGTATATATATATATATATATATATGTATATATGTGTGTATATATATATATATATACACACACACAAGTGTGCACTTTATACAAATATTTACAATCAAGTCTTGCTGAAAATATATCGGGGGAAAAAGTACTTAACATTGCTGCCTTCACGTGGTTATTGTGGAGCTGGCTCGTTTAGTCACACACATGCAGACACACACACACACACGCCTACACACACATACACACATATATACACACACACACCCTATA
>OZ024741.1:264752527-264772527 GCA_964016885.1 Eledone cirrhosa
ACAACACCAACACCACCACCACCACCACCACCAACACCGCCAACACCACCACCACCACCAATACCACCAAGGACCGTGTGCCCCAACATGTGCACTATACCCCAATCTCAACATCTTAAACATTGTTATACCCATCCGCCCTTCACACATACAGCGACGATCAACTGCAAAGTGTAAAGAAATTGGTGTATAGGTGGTGCCAGATACACAATAACATGTGTGGTGGAAGAGATGGGACAGGGGGTTCCGACGGTAATGTGTACCAAACTTACCTTAGTGTAAAAGTAATAAGGTAAAACCGGAAGTTTGTTCTCATTAACATCATTTTCAAATTGCCCCTCTTAAATATTCAAATTTCGCCCCTAAATATTCAAATTGCTCCCTGTCCTTAAATATTCAAATTGCTCCCTGTCCTTAAATATTCAAATTGCTCCCCTCTTAAATATTCAAATTGCTCCCCGTCCTTAAATATTCAAATTGCTCCCCTCTTAAATATTCAAATTGCTCTCTGTCCTTAAATATTCAAACTGCTCCCCCTCTTAAATATTCAAATTGCTCCCCGTCCTTAAATATTCAAATTGCTCCCCTCTTAAATATTCAAATTGCTCCCCGTCCTTAAATATTCAAATTGCTCCCTGTCCTTAAATATTCAAACTGCTCCCCCTCTTAAATATTCAAATTGCTCCCCGTCCTTAAATATTCAAATTGCTCCCCTCTTAAATATTCAAATTGCTCCCTGTCCTTAAATATTCAAATTGCTCCCTGTCCTTAAATATTCAAACTGCTCCCCCTCTTAAATATTCAAATTGCTCCCCGTCCTTAAATATTCAAATTGCTCCCCTCTTAAATATTCAAATTGCTCCCTGTCCTTAAATATTCAAATTGCTCCCTGTCCTTAAATATTCAAACTGCTCCCCCTCTTAAATATTCAAATTGCTCCCCGTCCTTAAATATTCAAATTGCTCCCTCTCTTAAATATTCAAATTGCTCCCCGTCCTTAAATATTCAAATTGCTCCCCTCTTAAATATTCAAATTGCTCCCTGTCCTTAAATATTCAAATTGCTCCCTGTCCTTAAATATTCAAACTGCTCCCCCTCTTAAATATTCAAATTGCTCCCCTCTTAAATATTCAAATTGCTCCCCGTCCTTAAATATTCAAATTGCTCCCTGTCCTTAAATATTCAAACTGCTCCCCCTCTTAAATATTCAAATTGCTCCCCGTCCTTAAATATTCAAATTGCTCCCTCTCTTAAATATTCAAATTGCTCCCCGTCCTTAAATATTCAAATTGCTCCCCTCTTAAATATTCAAATTGCTCCCTGTCCTTAAATATTCAAATTGCTCCCTGTCCTTAAATATTCAAACTGCTCCCCCTCTTAAATATTCAAATTGCTCCCCGTCCTTAAATATTCAAATTGCTCCCCTCTTAAATATTCAAATTGCTCCCTGTCCTTAAATATTCAAATTGCTCCCCGTCCTTAAATATTCAAATTGCTCCCCTCTTAAATATTCAAATTGCTCCCCGTCCTTAAATATTCAAATTGCTCCCCTCTTAAATATTCAAATTGCTCCCCGTCCTTAAATATTCAAATTGCTCCCCTCTTAAATATTCAAATTGCTCCCTGTCCTTAAATATTCAAACTGCTCCCCCTCTTAAATATTCAAATTGCTCGCCGTCCTTAAATATTCAAATTGCTCGCCTCTTAAATATTCAAATTGCTCCCTGTCCTTAAATATTCAAATTGCTCCCCTCTTAAATATTCAAATTGCTCCCTGTCCTTAAATATTCAAATTGCTCCCCGTCCTTAAATATTCAAATTGCTCCCCTCTTAAATATTCAAATTGCTCCCTGTCCTTAAATATTCAAATTGCTCCCCGTCCTTAAATATTCAAATTGCTCCCCTCTTAAATATTCAAATTGCTCCCTGTCCTTAAATATTCAAATTGCTCCCCGTCCTTAAATATTCAAATTGCTCCCTGTCCTTAAATATTCAAATTGCTCCCCTCTTAAATATTCAAATTGCTCCCTGTCCTTAAATATTCAAACTGCTCCCCTCTTAAATATTCAAATTGCTCCCCGTCCTTAAATATTCAAATTGCTCCCTGTCCTTAAATATTCAAACTGCTCCCCCTCTTAAATATTCAAATTGCTCCCCGTCCTTAAATATTCAAATTGCTCCCTGTCCTTAAATATTCAAACTGCTCCCCCTCTTAAATATTCAAATTGCTCCCCGTCCTTAAATATTCAAATTGCTCCCTGTCCTTAAATATTCAAATTGCTCCCCGTCCTTAAATATTCAAATTGCTCCCCGTCCTTAAATATTCAAATTGCTCCCTGTCCTTAAATATTCAAACTGCTCCCCCTCTTAAATATTCAAATTGCTCCCCGTCCTTAAATATTCAAATTGCTCCCCTCTTAAATATTCAAATTGCTCCCTGTCCTTAAATATTCAAATTGCTCCCCGTCCTTAAATATTCAAATTGCTCCCTGTCCTTAAATATTCAAACTGCTCCCCCTCTTAAATATTCAAATTGCTCCCCGTCCTTAAATATTCAAATTGCTCCCCTCTTAAATATTCAAATTGCTCCCTGTCCGTAAATATTCAAACTGCTCCCCATCTTAAATATTCAAATTGCTCCCCGTCCTTAAATATTCAAATTGCTCCCCTCTTAAATATTCAAATTGCTCCCCGTCCCTAAATATTCAAATTGCTCCCCGTCCTTAAATATTCAAATTGCTCCCCTCTTAAATATTCAAATTGCTCCCTGTCCTTAAATATTCAAATTGCTCCCCGTCCTTAAATATTCAAATTGCTCCCTGTCCTTAAATATTCAAACTGCTCCCCATCTTAAATATTCAAATTGCTCCCCGTCCTTAAATATTCAAATTGCTCCCCTCTTAAATATTCAAATTGCTCCCCGTCCCTAAATATTCAAATTGCTCTCTGTCCTTAAATATTCAAACTGCTCCCCCTCTTAAATATTCAAATTGCTCCCCGTCCTTAAATATTCAAATTGCTCCCCCTCTTAAATATTCAAATTGCTCCCTGTCCTTAAATATTCAAATTGCTCCCCTCTTAAATATTCAAATTGCTCCCCGTCCTTAAATATTCAAATTGCTCCCCTCTTAAATATTCAAATTGCTCCCTGTCCTTAAATATTCAAACTGCTCCCCTCTTAAATATTCAAATTGCTCCCCTCTTAAATATTCAAATTGCTCCCCGTCCTTAAATATTCAAATTGCTCCCCGTCCTTAAATATTCAAATTGCCCCCGCCCTTAAATATTCAAATTCCGCACTTTAAATATTCAATTTACCCACCCCCTAATATACAAATTGCACCCATCCCCCAATATTCAAATTACCCCCTCCTCCTAAATATTCAAATTGTCCCCCTTAAATATTCAAATTGCACTCCTTACATATTCAAATTGGACCCCTTACATATTCAAAATGTCCCCCTATCAAGCGTGGTCCAACGTTGGGAACCACTGCAGTAGACACAATATGGACTCAGAAATAGCTGAATGGTTGAAACGTTCGCTTCGTAAGCATGAGGTGGCCTTCAATCCCAGCCCTTGAGTGAAATTTGGTACACAGAGAATGTATGGAAGCCCGTCGGGTGTATTGTACTTGTAATTCACTAGGGTCAACCTTTGTCACATTGAGTTCCGCTGATTGTGTCTGAGAATTGCCTTAAGGCTACACGTGTCTGAAGAATATTCAACCATTTACACGTTAATTCCCTGGTAGGAATGCTCATCATGAAAACAGACGTGGATCCTCCATCGCTATCATCACCATCGTCGTCATCGTCATAGTCATCATCATCATTATCATCATTAGATAGATAGCTGAATCATAGTTTTTAAATGTCAACAGACATCATGTATACATGGCCGTTCTCTCGGTCTTTTACAAAGTGCTGAGATGATAAAGTTAATATAAAGAATGATGTGCTCATGTGCAGAGATGCTATATAATACCTTATAAAATAGGGTGAAAACCCTTAAACATGGCAAAAGAAGTTGCCATTGACCACTATAAGCAATCGAACCTCGTATCTTCCAGATACCGGCTAGGCGCTTTAACCCTTTACAATTTACATTACTCTATATTTACTATTATATTTTCATAATATCGAATCTATGAGATTTTGATATTATTTATTTTGAGAACGGGCGGTGGATTGGCAGTATCGGTAGAGAGTCGGACACCGTGCTTTGCAGCATAGAGTTACGGACCTTTGCGGTCTGAGTTCAAATCCCGCCGAAGTTAACTTTGCCTTTCATCCTTAACGGGTCGATAAAATAAAGTACCAGTAACGTACTGGGGATCGATTTAATCGACTTTCCCTTTCCCCCAAATTACTGCCCTTGTGCCTATACTAGAAATCATTATTTATTTTTGGCAGTATCGGTAGAGGGTCGGACGCCATGCTTTCCAGCATAGTTACGTCCCTTTACGATCTGAGTTCAAATCCCGCCGAGGTTGACTTTGCCTTTCATCCTTACGAGGTCGATAAAATAAAGTACCAGTAATGCTGGTCTTGTGCCTAAAAGTAATGCTGGTCTTGTGCCTTATTTTGAGAACAATACCTTAATATCAGTATGAATGACCAGTTACAGCCGGTTTAAACAGAATGAGGTGAGAGAATTCTGGCCGGTTATGGCCGGTTTAAATGCTAAAGGGTTAAGTTACATAAAAGACGAACTAGGTTTGTTTGTTTTTTGGTTTGTTTTTAATGGCCATCTTTGATTATAGCGTGTCACTTTCACTTTGTCAAACTTTAGCTGTTTTCAGTTCGTTTGGCGGCTGGAGAATAACATATTTCGGAGTTGAGACGCCGTTGTTGCGTGCAGCCATCTTCTTTTTTTTGGGGGGGGGGGGGGGGGGGGGCAGTTTCAGATACAATTAAGTGTTATTTTTATTGTATTTTATTTTATTGTATTTCTATTAATTTTCTTTTGTTTTCATTGAATTATTTTTTTTTTATATAGTTGTTAATATTTTTAGTGTTGTTGTTTAAGATGTAAGAGTCTGTATCAGATCAGTTAGATTGTTGTTGTTGCTGTTGTTGTTGTTGTTGTTGCTGTTGTTGCTGTTGTTGTTGTTGCTGTTTTTGTTGTTGTTGTTGTTGTTGTTGTTAAAGATAAGAAGATATAATTAGTAAGATTGGTCTCCTAGTAAGTGAACAGATCATAAAGGGACTCCACCGTGAGGTTAAATACTTAAAATTAGTCAATTAAAGAGTTATAACCACAATAATAATAACCTAGCAATCATGTATGTATACAAATTAATGTAATCTTCTTCTTTCTTCTTTCTTCTTCTTTCTTTCTTTCTTTCTTTCTTCCTTTTCTTCTTTTTTCTTTCTTCTTCTTCTTCTTCTTCTTCTTCTTCTTCTTCTTCTTCTTCTTCTTCTAACGACACTACATCACCGCCACGAGAAAAGAAGCTGTCCACAACCCTGCACCCTAAAAAATAAAATAATATATCGCCCACAACCGTAAAACAAACGGAATAAAACATAACAACCAGATAGCAAGGTGTTAAAGACCGAAAGACTTTCTTGAGCTGTGTTTCTTCTCTGAAGACTTTCTGTTGTCCAACTCTCCTGAGAGTTTCTTACCATTAGAAGGAAATCAATCGACAAAATCCCAGACATCATTCGCTTACCGAGTGAGATGGACCTCGTCAAATCGGACCAAGGGAACAATGTTTCCATTGGTTTTTCCATTGTTGATATTATCTACAACTCCTGGCAGAAGAAGCAATGTGAAATAAAATGTCTTGCTCAAGGACATAACACAACACCCAATCCGGGTATCGTACTCGCAACCGGACAATTGCGAATCCAGTTCTCTAACCATTGAACCACAGGTTTTCACTGGCAAGAGAAAAATAAAGAAAAAAGAAAAATAAAGAAAGCCAGACAAACTCCCTTGTGTGCGCTATTACCTACATTATGCCCGAAAAAAAAAGTAAAGAAACATGGGATGGGCACAGCTGGATTACCATCAAATTAGGGATGACCCTTGTCTAAACGACAAATTAATTATTGTCTCCCCTTAATTAATGGAGAGAAGGTTTATACTTAGCCTAATAAATCCATTAATCATTTTTATATATTCTTTCCTTATTTTTCTTCTCCTAATCGTTAAATGAGTTTTATCTTTAAATCCACATTAATCTTAATTAGGATAGATCCCCGATAATCCATTGTCATTTCACTATTCTCTGTCACAGGATTTAGCTATTTATTCATTTGTATTTCATTCCGTTTTATGAACAAAAAATGAGTTTATAGTGGTGTATATAAAAGCATATACAATATGTTTATATATAATATACACACGAGAGCCTCGCTATCAAAGAAAAAAGTTTTTCGTTATGAAAAAATTATTATTTTTTTGTTCTGTGAACATATCAGAGATATCTCAGGGTGCAAAAAAAAATGTGTACTTTGATAGTGCGGCTCTTGTGTGTTTATCGTATATAAACATATACCTCTATTATGCTCAACGCTATCTTAGTGCTCTCTGGTGCTTTCTTGTTCTTTCTGTTAAGCCAACACAGACATACTAGCTAGTATATACTGACAGAAACGTATCTATATCATCTGTATAACTAGAAATATGTCACCAATACTTGTGCTACACTTTAACGTTCTTTCTTTAACTTTCTGTTATATTCAAGTTTGATATGTCACTGTGTTCCACACTAACACCACCACTACCTCCAGCACCTCCAACACCACCAACCCTACCAACACTACCACCAGCACCACCACCACTAGCACCACTACCAACAACAACATTAACACTACCACCAGCAACAACAACACCACTAACACTACTACCAACACCACCAACCCCACCACCAACCCAACTAACACCACCAACACTACCACCAACCCTAACAACACCACCACACCTAACAACACCACTAACGCTACCAGCACCAACACTACCACCACCAACACTACCACCACCAACACTACCACCACCAACACTACCACCATCAACACTACCACCATCAACACCACTAACACTACCACCACCACTACTAACACCACCACCACCATCAACACCACCACCACCACCACCATCAACACCACCAACACCACCAACACCACGCTGTAACAACTCTATCACCAGGAATTCGCTGAAACCGATTTATTCAATTCTTAATAAGCTCACTTTCAATTTATTTACTCTTGTTGCAGGCTTCTTTTACATTAATACAGTAAATTGTCTACTATATATATAAGTATGTATGTATGTGTGTATGTATGTATGTATGTATGTATATATATATATATATATATATATATATATATATATATATATATATATATATATATATATATATATATAAACCAGAGAATGTCTGTCTGTCTGTCTGTCTGACTCCCTAAAACTCGAGAACCACCCAACCGATTGTTTTCAAACTTTATACATGTAATACTTATGGTCCTGTGAGTGTTTTGAGTAAAAGATATTTCAAATTTTCAATGCCCTAGGGACGCATTAGGCGATTTAGTGATCTCTCTCTAAAATTCTTAGTCTTTCTTTTTAGATAGATACATAGATATAACGTTGTGCCCTTATAATATCTGTCTGTATGTCTGGCTGTCTGCATTACGACATTATGCTGCTATATGTGTGTGTATATATGTATATAAGAATTATAGAGAGATCGCTAAATCGCCTAATGCGGTCCCTAGGGCATTGAAAATTTTAAAAAGATTTTTGCTCAAAACACTCACAGGACCATAAGTATTACATGTGTAAAGTTTGAAAACAATCGGTTAGGTGGTTCTCGAGTTTTAGGGAGTTAGACAGACATTCTCTGTTTTATATATATATATATAATATAAGATCAAAAGATGGTTAAAAGAGTTCCATGTATTTTATTATGCGCATTTCAAAAACAAATATCATCATGGGATGGATGATATTTGCGTTCTCATCAGATAAAATAGGGAGACATGATATGAAGCTTAAAAAACACTTGCGAGCAGTGAAGTGGAAAATCAACATATCAACATATATATATATATTCGTGTACAGATTTTTTGCATACACAATAACAAAATATAAACAAAAGTATTTATTTCGCGATAAAGTATTTATTTCTTCGCACGGAAAAAAAAACGATGGTAATCTACGACGAAGTGTTTCATAAGCACAAACTGTAGACACGATCCCGAGGCCGAGGTATTCCGTACTTCTCTGTACTGTTTCAGAAAGGAAGGATAAACATGCCAATCTATGTTTAGAACCCCGAGCAACGCCGGGCCATTCTGCTAGTATATATATATATATATATATATATATATTGTTATACTTTGGGAGGGTCATGTTGCCAATAAGAAACACACGCACCAGTTGCTTTCACTTCAATTTATTATATATTTATAAATTTATAAATTTACAAATTTACAAACTTATAAATTTCTGGTTGGTTGGTTGGTTCCACAACCAGATAGTTGTTTATATATATAGTCATAGTCCTTTCGTCACACACTCTGTGACCTCTTCAGTGACTGGGGATTCCTTTCTTTGTTTCTGTGCCTTTCCTTTCTTCTATCCTACCAAAATGGCGTAGGATAGAAGAAAGGAAAGGCACAGAAATAAAGAAAGGAATCCCCAGTCACTGAAGAGGTCACAGAGTGTGTGACGAAAGGACTATGACTATATATATAAACAACTATCTGGTTGTGGAACCAACCAACCAACCAGAAATTTATAAGTTTGTAAATTTGTAAATTTATAAATTTATAAATATATAATAAATTGAAGTGAAAGCAACTGGTGCGTGTGTTTCTTATTGGCAACATGACCCTCCCAAAGTATAACAATATCGGTTTCAACTCACGATTTCAGATAAAAAATCTTGCTAAACAAATTCAGAAACGAAATATATATATATATATATATATATATATATATATATATATATTTATATATTCATATATATATATATTTTTTCCCTACTATATCGAGCGTTAAACTAATATGTAGATATTTTCATTGTACTGTATTGTTTTCTTTGCTGTTTTCCGTTTACTTTTCGCGCACACGCGCGCGCACACACACGCACACACACACACACACACACACACACACACACATATATATACACGTATGTCCACCAACCCATACAGGCAGACATGCTTATATATGATGTCCTATTCTTCCTCCCTCTTTCTCTCATTCTCTACCCATCTCTCTCTCTCCTCTCTCTTCCGCTCTCTTTCTCTCTATCTCTCTCTCAAACTATTCCTCTTATTCTCTACCTCTGCTCTACAACTCCTTTTCATCACCCCCCTGACTCCCGTTCGTTTTCTGTTTCCTGTATCGCATCACCACCATCACTACCATCACTACTATCACCCCTACCTCCACTACCAGCACCACCACTACCACCATTACCACCACCACCCCTACCTCCTCTACCATTACCACCATCACCACCACTACCCCCAACTACCCCCCCCCCCCCCCACCACCACCACCACCACCTCTACCACCATCACTACCACCATTACCACCATCACCCTTACCCCCAACTACCGCCACCACCATCACCCCCACCACCACCACTACAACCATTCCCATCATCACCCCTACCTCCACTACCACCACCACTACCACCATCACCCCTACCACCACTACCACCACCACCACCACCACCACCACTACCACCATTACCACCATCATCCCTACATCCACTATCACCATGACCACTACTACCATTACCACCACCACTACCACCACTGCCATCACCCACCACTATCACCACCACCATTTCATCATCACTACCACAACCACCACCACCACCACCACTACCACCACCACCACTACCACCACCACCACTACCACCACCATTACTACCACCACCACCACCACCACCACCACCACTACCACCACCACTACCACCACCACCATCACCACCACCACCAATAACTCATCCGTCTCTTTCTTGTTGATTTCACACACATATCTCTCTTCCTTACCAAAACCATTTCCTATAAACTCCCCATTTTATCATTCCAAGTCCATCCTTTACAACAATTCCTCTTTCCTGTTTATCACTTCCGGCCCCTTCCTTTTCCTCCTCTTACATTCCTTATTTTTATTTGTTGTTTCCTCTTGTTTTTTTTGTTTTTTTGTGTATCTGTCCAGTCTTTCATCTTTGTTAGCTTTCCTGCTTTTCTTAAACTTTCACTGATTTTCGAAGTATTTGGTGTTTTTTTCTCCACGTTTCCCCCAAAGAAGCAATCGTTATACGTAACGTTGAGCAAATTTAAATGTTGAAAGTATGTCAGATTTTACTGTTAAATAGTCGACCATGTTGACCGTATAAACTCTTATTACAAGAAGGAAGAAATTGTGTATTTAGTCAGCCATTTTGGAGATATGCCTCTCTCTGTATCTATATATCTATATCTATATCAATATATATATATATATATATATATATATATATATATATAGTGGGTAGAGAATTGCATTCACAATCTTGAAGTTGTCGGTTCGATTCCTGGACCGGGCGATGCGTTATGTCCTTGCGCAAGACACTTTATTTCACGTTGCTCCTTCTACCTGGAGTTGCGACCGGTAGAGAGTATTAGCAACTGGAAAGACCGACGAAAACATTGTTTCCTCGGTCCGATTTGACGAAAGTCGATCGATCCTTATATATATGTGTGTGTATGTATATATATATATATATATGCTGAGGATGGCTCTGAACATTAATCAGTATACACTGAAGATGAAAAACTCAGAGCTGTATGGGAGCCTCCCAAAAGTCAGCTCAAAAGTGACACAGAGGAGACTGGGGTTAGCTGGACATGCTCACCGACATCCAGAGTTGCCATTTCACTCAGTGCTCCTGTGGGAGCCCCTACATGGACACACTGGAAGAGGAAGACCAAGGTTAACGTATGTTGATGCTCTAAGGACAGACACTGGTCTGTTGGAGACGCAGGACATGGCAGCGATAATGAGGGACAGAGACAGCTGGAGAGAACTCGTCCATGGATCTCGGGAATTTTACCCGCCCTAGATATGTGCGTGTGTGTGTGTGTGTATATAAACAACTTAACAAAAGAAGAGGCGGGGAAACGCATGTTTCACTGGTGATATTTTATTGCCAATAAAATAAAATTAAAAAAAAAATAAATATCCCATAGTGTGTACCTTTGTCTCACGTGCTTTGAGGAAGCATTCACTCGGTAAAGATGGAGCTATCAGTACCCTAAGTGTCAAACCTTTGCATTGGTATGTTATGTAAGGCAGAGAAATCCTGGATAGGCCACCTCATCCCTTATCTCCGGACATACCAGACCACACATACAAACCAATTCTGAGTCTAGGTCATCTCTCACCACCATCTACGAACAAGATGCATTATATATAGAGTTACGGCCCTTGCCATTCTGAGTTCAAATCCCGCTGAGGTTAACTTTGCCTTTCATCCTTACGGGGTCGATAAAATAAAAGTACCAGTAATGTACTGGGCAATTGCTGGCCTTGTGCCAATAGTAAAAACAATTATATATAGTTAAGTACAGTGTATCATATATAATGTAATGAGTCGAAAATATTGTTTAATTAATTGAAATTATTGCCTTAATGAGGAGAAATTCATTAGTGTTAATGAACATTCCTTACAAAGGGTTCAGGGAGTGTACTCTTGGAATTTCAATTGGTGAAATATTTATTTTAAAAATCCTTAGTTCCAAGTAATAAAGGAGAAATCTAAAATGAATTTAACAGCTTCTCTCTCCCTCCTCCCCCCTCTCTCTCTCTCTCTCTCTCTCTCTCACACACACTCTCTTATTATCTCTCTCTCTCTCTCTCATTCTCTCACTCACCCTCTCTCCTTCTCATTCTCTCTCTCAATCTCTCCCATTCTCTCTCTTTCTCTCATTCTCACCCCCTCCCCTCTTCTCCCTCTCTATCTCTATGTTTTAAGGCAGAGATGGACTCTTCCACGATGTAATTGCATTAGTTTCAATACAATAACGAGTCAACTCAGAGATTTCAAAAGCTTCTCTCAAATTACAAAATCCCAGAGAGACCCCAATGTGTTGTCTACACAGCTACACAACATCTCACATAACATTTGTGTTGCCTAGACAACCACTGTATCTCACATCGAATTTACAAAACAAGTGATTGTTTCTACTTCTCGTTCAAGGCCAGTAATTTAAAGAGAAGGGGGAAAGTCGTTTAAATCGATCCTAATGAATTACTGGTATTTTATTTTATCGACCCCATAAGGATGAAAGGCAAAACTAACCTCGGCGCGATTTGAACTCAGAATGTAAAGGGCTATAACTATATGCTGCAATGCATTTTCTCCGACGCTCTACCGATTACGGCCAATCGTTCGCCTTTAAATAATTGTTTCTAGTTTTGGCACAAGGCCAGCAATTACTCAGTGCATTACTGGTACTTTATTTTATCGACCCCGTAAGGATGAAAGGCAAAGTTAACTTCGGCGGGATTTGAACTCAGAATGGCAAGGGCCGTAACTCTATGCGTCAAAGCATGGCGTCCGACCCTCTACCGATAAATAATGTTGTTTGATTTAGACACAAGGCTAACAATTTGTGGCTGGGAAAGTCGATTAAATCGACCCCAGTACATGATTGGTACTTTATTGTATTGACCCCGTAAGGATGAAAGGCAAAGCTTACCTCGACCGGATTTGAACTTAGAACATAAAGGGCCATAATTCTAAGCCACAAAGCATGTTGTCCGACGCTATACTACAATAATTGTTTCTGATTTAGACACAAGGCCAACAATTTTGGGGTGAGGGGAAAGTCGATTACTGAAACCTTATTTTATCGACCCCGTAGGGATGAAAGGCAAAGCTAACCTCGGTGGGAATTGAACTCAGCATGTTGCCGGAAGTTATACCGATACTGCCAATACACTACCATCAATAACAAATTAATTAATAAACTATATACAGGCGGTGGTGAATGTGATTTTTGGTTGATTTGATAAAACACTACACGTTTCCGCATTATTACACTAGCTCATCAAAGTATGCCATAAAGCTAGCCACCGCAGTCACTACTGTAAGTCTATATAACTTTGTAATAAAACTAATTAATTGGTTATTCAGCTTAAACTGGAAATATTAGGAAATTCATTTGCACGAAAAACATATAGTTAAGTGCAGTCAACCATAGTTAATATAGTGAGCTAAAACTAATTTTCAATGTATTAAATCAGGCATGGGCAACACTTTTCGAACAATGGGCCGCCTAGGATGTGGTTCATTATACGGCAGACCACATGACTAAATACTTCAAGGCAAATTTAAAATTAGACGTGCCATTCAGAAACCAAACGGGTCATATGCAGCTCGCGGGCCACAGTTTGCCCATGATTGTATTAAAGCTATAATCGTATGGAAAAGAAAATGTATTATCGTTAGTAAATATTAAGTCTCAGAGGGGGAAGAAAGGGGGGAAATTCCTAAAATTCAATTTACTAAAACTCAAATGGAGATATTCAAGGAAGGAACATTGCGTGTGTGTGTGTGTGATTTTTGTTGCATGAACACGATATGACCGAATGGTTAAGAAGTTTGCTAGGCAATCATTAGGTTCAGGGTTCGAACCACTGTTTGATATCTTGAAAAAATGTCATTTACAATAGTGGCAGCAGGGACCCAATTCTTGCGAGTAAAAACTGAATGGAAGGGAACTCTTTAGAGCCCTGTCGGATGGACTGAAGCTGTTATTCGCAAAAGGTTAGCCTTTTTCACATAATTTCACGCTGAATCTCCCTGAGAATTAAGTTAAGGCTACACATGTTTGTTGAATGCTTGAGCAGGCTGTTCCGTTCATCAAACAACTGCAAATCTCATCGTCGAAACTGACGGAAGTCCAATGCAATTTTGGTGTTTATTTTCGGGTTGTTTTTTCTCCCTTACATTTGGCATTTTCCACTTTCTTTAGTTTTTCCTCCCGCCTCTGCTTTTCTCTCGGTCTCTCCCCCCCCTCTCTCTCTCTATCTCTCTCCCTCTCTCCCTCTCCCTCTCCCTCTCCCTCTCTCTCTCTCTCTCTCTCTCTGCCCTCTCCGTTCCACTAAATTTCCCAATCTCTCATTCAGCTACTGTGAAGGTCGTACATACGTACATGTCACAAAATTAAGTCTGCCATTCCCAACGATTCATTCCCTACATTGTAACACGATAGCTACAGACTGTGTGCTACCCATCACCGTGTGATAATGGCATATTTGAGAAGTCTTCAGACGGAAGTATGATCATTGAGGGGTCATCAGTAGCTAGGGATGGAAGTGGAGAGGAGAGAGGGGACCTCAATAGATATAAGGTCTTATTGACGTTGATGTACGTACGTAAATATCGCTGCTTTCGCCCGTCAGATAGGAAGGATAAGGGACCAACAGATTCTACTGTCATGTCTCTCCGCCATTTTGTGTGTGTGTGTGTAGTTGAGTGCTTGTCTGTGTGTGTGGAGCTGAATGGTTGACTGTATGTGTAACTGGGAGGCTGGCTGTGTGTGTGTGTGTGTGTGGAGCTGAATGGTTGACTGTATGTGTAGCTGGGAGACTGGCTGTGTGTGTGTGTGTGTGTGTGTGTGGAGCTGAATGGTTGACTGTATGTGTAGCTGGGAGGCTGGCTGTGTGTGTGTGTGTGTGTGGAGCTGAATGGTTGACTATGTGTGGCTGGGAGACTGTCTCTGTGTGTGTGTGTGTGTGTGTGTGTGTGTGTGTGGCTCCTACCATCATTCGTGGCCCTGAGATACTTGAACTTCTCTTCCTGCTTCAGTGGAACTCCATCCTTTGACTGTAATAGATTATTAATGCTATTGATATAAACCTTACATAGATATCTGCACTGAAGAGGTTTCAAAAGGTCGGAACATGTCTTCTTATTTCATAAATAGGAAAATATTTTTATTTTAATTTTATCTTGTGTTTATCTTGTGGCTTATGAATAAAATAAAGGGAAGGGGAGAATTCCTCGACCCCTCTCTTTCTCTCTCACACACACAATCTCTTTTTCCCTTTGTCTCTTTCTCTCTATCTGTCTGTCTCTTTCTCTCTCTCTCTCTCCCTCTATCTATTTATCTCTCACTTTGTCTCTCTCCCCCTCTTTTTCCTTCTCTTTTTTCTTTCTCTCTCTCTCACTTTTCCCCACCCCTCTCTCTCTCTTTCTTATCCTTTCTCTCTCTCTCTCTTACCCTCTCTAAGTTTCCCACCTCTTTCTCTCCTCTCTATCTCTCTTTCTTATCCTCTCTCTCTCTCACCCTCCCTCACAGTCTCCTCCTCCTCTCTCTCTCTCATGCTCTCTCACAGTTTCCTCTTTCTCCCACCCTCTCTCACAATCTCCTCTCTCTCACAGTTTCCTCCCCCCTCTCTCACAATCTCCTCCTCTCTCCCTTTCTATCACACACTCCCCCTATATCTCCCCCTCTCTTTCCCCCTCTCTATCGCACACTCCCCCTATCTCTCCCCCTCTCTCTCTCCCTCTATCCTCCTCTCTACCATAATTACTATATACTCCACTTGACAGTAAACAAGACGTCAATCTCCTAATTTAGATTTCAAACGAAAGTCAAATAATCAAATATGTCGGCCGTTGTCCTCCATCACATCCACCACTACAACCACCTCCACCTCCACCACCACCACTACAACCACCTCCACCTCCACCACCACCACTACAACCACATCCACCTCCACCACTACAACCACCTCCACCTCCACCACCACCACTACAACCACCTCCACCTCCACCGCCACCACCTCCACCTCCACCACTACCACTACAACCACCTCCACCACCACCACTACAACCACCTCCACCACCACCACTACAACCACCTCCACCTCCACCACCACTACAACCACCTCCACCTCCACCACCACCACTACAACCACCTCCACCTCCACCACCACCACTACAACCACCTCCACCACCACTACAACCACCTCCACCACCACCACTACAACCACCTCCACCTCCACCACCACCACTACAACCACCTCCACCTCCACCACCACTACAACCACCTCCACCTCCACCACCACCACTACAACCACCTCCACCACCACCACTACAACCACCTCCACCTCCACCACCACTACAACCACCACCACTACAACCACCACTACAACCACCTCCACCTCCACCACCACCACTACAACCACCTCCACCACCACTACAACCACCACCACTACAACCACCTCCACCCCCACCACCACCACTACAACCACCTCCACCACCACTACAACCACCTCCAGCTCCACCACCACTACAACCACCTCCACCACTACCACCACCTCATCCACCTCCACCACCACCACCTCCTCCAACTCCTCCACCTCCACCACCACCTCAACCTTCACCACCTCAACCTCCTCCACCACCACCACCTCCACCTCCACCACCACCTCTCCACCTCCACCACCACTACCACCACCACCACCACCACCATCACCACTACCCCCTTATCCACCACCCCCTCCACCTCCACCACCACCTCCACAACCACCACCTCCACCACCTCCTCCACCACCACTACCTCCTCCACCTTATCAGCAGAGACAGATGTCAGCCTGCAGTGACCACGTGTTGTTTGTGTAACTTGAAATTGCTGCAGTGTAAAATATGGACTTAATCCAGAACAAACCACAAAAGGAAAGGAAAAGGCTATGTAGCCGGTCCCGGTACAATAGACTCCCAAGCTATGTAGCCGGTAAGAGTGTCAGACACCATGAGTTGCGGCAAGAGTTAAGACAATTTGAAATCTTTTCCACCATCAATTGTTAAAAAACAAGTTAAAATCATTTAGTCATCCATTCGTTCATGTGTATGTTACACTTTACTTACACACACACACATCTACACGTAAACACATAAACAGATACAGACAACATAAGGAAGGGGCTGGTGAAACGCTATAACATGTGTGTTGCATCCCTTTAGGGTTTCCCGGCTACATAGCCTATTCGAAAGGGAAAGACAGAAAAGGAATAAGAAATATGTGTGTGTGTGTGTAGTTTAAGAGCGAAACACTTGCTTGAGGTGTGAAGGTGGGAGGGGGGCTCTACTGTGAAGACCTGCTTTATTATTCACAGTTAAATAAATATTACAAATCTTTACAGAATGAAAATATAAACATATAAAAGATAATTAATTATTACTAGGAATCTCTCAAATGTAATTGTTTCTACTTTTGGCACAGGGCCAGCAATTATTCCAGTGCATTACTGGTATTTTGTTTTATCGACCCCGTATGGATGAAAGGCAAAGTTAACCTCGGCAGGATTTGAACTCAGACCATAAAGGGCCGTAACTCTATGCTGCAAAGCATGGCGTCTGATCCTTTACCGATACTGCCAATCCCCCAGGAGAAGCAAAAACCAAAACTAAAACGACCATCACTTCACCACCAAGTGCAACAATCGGCCGTACATCACAATGGTCATCGGAATATTTTGAGACAAACCAATACACAGCATTACCACTGGTGATGTACTTACTACTTACTTGTGTCGACATTCACCCAGGACGGGTTGAGCCGGCTTCTTCCCTTGTCCTGACGGCATCCCGAACCATGGCAACCCACGCACGACGGTCCCGGGCTAGGTCACTGGAGATAGCGAGCCAGTCACGGTTCCATCGGCGCAGGCCGACCACCTGCGGGACCTGAGAGTTCGGAAAGGTCCTCCTTGATCGTCGCTGCCCAGGTCTTCAGCTGCCCGTCAACGCGCTTGCGCCAGTTAGCGAGGAGAACATCGCGGAACAGCTCACCCTCAGGGCGCCGGGCTGCGTGACCAAACCATCTCAAGCGCCGTTGCAGAAGCACTGAAGGAAGGGGTCGAAGATTCAGGCGAAGACGAAGACTGGCGGTAGGTACCCGTGATGGTCTAGCTAAGGTGCAGAAACGAATATTTAGAATTATTTATTATCATATAACAAATATATAATTGTTTCTACTTTTGGCACAAGGCCAGCAATTATCTCAGTACATTACTGGTACTTTATTTTATCGACCCCGTAAGGATGAAAGGCAAAGTTAACCTCGGTGGGATTTGGACTCAGAATGGCAAGGGCCGTAACTCTATGCGTCAAAGCATGGCGTCCGACCCTCTACCGATACTGCCAATCCACCGATATTAAATAGAAATACATATATACAGTGTACCCCCGGCATTCGCGATCTCGGTTATTCGCGGAATTTTCCTTAGAACCTAACAAATAGTTGTTCGTGGAAACCACTGCATGTTCGGGGAATTGTAAATATCTTCTGTGATTCTTTATGGCTTTTTTCGTGGCAATATATATTTTTTTAGCGCTAAATTATTAGTGTTTGTATCTCGCTCTACACCAGGGTCTATCGTGTGTATATGGTGGTCTATGACAGTGTGTGTGTATGTAATGTTATAGATGTGTATATGGTGGTCTATGACAGTGTGTGTGTGTATGTAATGTTATAGATGTGTATATGGTGGTCTATGACAGTGTGTGTGTATGTAATGTTATAGATGTGTATATGGTGGTCTATGACTGTGTGTGTGTGTGTAATGTTATAGATGTGTATATGGTGGTCTATGACAGTGTGTGTGTGTGTGTGTAATGTTATAGATGTGTATATGGTGGTCTATGACAGTGTGTGTGTGTGTGTGTGTAATGTTATAGATGTGTATATGGTGGTCTATGACAGTGTGTGTGTGTGTGTGTAATGTTATAGATGTGTATAGGGTGGTATATGACAGTGTGTGTGTATGTAATGTTATAGATGTGTATATGGTGGTCTATGACAGTGTGTGTGTGTGTGTAATGTTATAGATGTGTATAGGGTGGTCTATGACAGTGTGTGTGTGTGTGTAATGTTATAGATGTGTATATGGTGGTCTATGACAGTGTGTGTGTATGTAATGTTATAGATGTGTATATGGTGGTCTATGACAGTGTGTGTGTGTGTGTGTGTGTAATGTTATAGATGTGTATATGGTGGTCTATGACAGTGTGTGTGTGTGTGTGTAATGTTATAGATGTGTATATGGTGGTCTATGACAGTGTGTGTGTGTGTGTGTAATGTTATAGATGTGTATATGGTGGTCTATGACAGTGTGTGTGTGTGTGTGTAATGTTATAGATGTGTATATGGTGGTCTATGACAGTGTGTGTCTGTGTGTGTAATGTTATAGATGTGTATATGGTGGTCTATGACAGTGTGTGTGTGTGTGTGTAATGTTATAGATGTGTATAGGGTGGTCTATGACAGTGTGTGTGTGTGTGTAATGTTATAGATGTGTATATGGTGGTCTATGACAGTGTGTGTGTGTGTAATGTTATAGATGTGTATATGGCGGTCTATGACAGTGTGTGTGTGTGTGTGTAATGTTATAGATGTGTATAGGGTGGTCTATGACAGTGTGTGTGTGTGTGTAATGTTATAGATGTGTATATGGTGGTCTATGACAGTGTGTGTGTGTGTAATGTTATAGATGTGTATATGGCGGTCTATGACAGTGTGTGTGTGTGTGTGTAATGTTATAGATGTGTATAGGGTGGTCTATGACAGTGTGTGTGTGTATGTAATGTTATAGATGTGTATATGGTGGTCTATGACAGTGTGTGTGTGTGTGTAATGTTATAGATGTGTATAGGGTGGTCTATGACAGTGTGTGTGTGTGTGTAATGTTATAGATGTGTATAGGGTGGTCTATGACAGTGTGTGTGTGTATGTAATGTTATAGATGTGTATATGGTGGTCTATGACAGTGTGTGTGTGTGTGTGTGTATGTAATGTTATATATGTGTATATGGTGGTCTATGACAGTGTGTGTGTATGTAATGTTATAGATGTGTATATGGTGGTCTATGACAGTGTGTGTGTGTGTAATGTTATAGATGTGTATATGGTGGTATATGACAGTGTGTGTGTATGTAATGTTATAGATGTGTATATGGCGGTCTATGA
>OZ024741.1:264777527-264787527 GCA_964016885.1 Eledone cirrhosa
GTCAGTCCCTCTTTTCCTGTCTTTGTCCATATTTCTCTATATATGTATGTTCATGTACATGTGTGTGTGTTTGTATGTGTGTATATGTAACTGTGACTGTGTGTGTGTGTGTATGTGTATGTATGTGTAGAGGTCTCTCTATCGTCCAATATGTGACTGTGTGTGTGTATGTATGTGTGTATGTGTAGGTCTCTCTATCGTCCAATATGTGACTGTGTGTGTGTATGTATGTGTGTATGTGTGTGTGTAGTCTCTCTATCGTCCAATATGTAACTGTGTGTGTATGTCTGTGTGTGTGTATGTGTGTATGTCTGTATGTGTGTGTGTAGGTCTCTCTATCGTCCAATATGTGACTGTGTGTGTGTATGTATGTGTGTATGTAGGTCTCTCTTTCGTCCAATATGTAACTGCGACTGTGTGTATGTGTGTGTGTGTGTGTAGGTCTCTCTATCGTCCAATATGTAACTGCGACTGTGTGTATGTGTGTGTGTGTGTGTGTGTGTGTGTGTGTGTGTGTGTAGGTCTCTCTATCGTCCAATATGTAACTGTGTGTGTGTATATGTGTGTGTGTGTGTGTGTGTGTGTAGGTCTCTCTTTCGTCCAATATGTAACTGTGTATGTGTGTGTGTGTGTGTGTAGGTCTCTCTTTCGTCCAATATGTAACTGTGTGTGTATGTGTCTGTGTGTATGTGTGTGTGTGTGTGTGTGTGTAGGTCTCTCTTTCGTCCAATATGTAACTGCGACTATGTGTATGTGTGTGTGTGTGTGTAGGTCTCTCTATCGTCCAATATGTAACTGTGTGTGTATGTGTGTGTGTATGTGTGTAGGTCTCTCTTTCGTCCAATATGTAACTGTGTGTGTATGTGTGTGTGTGTGTGTGTGTGTGTGTAGGTCTCTCTTTCGTCCAATATGTAACTGTGTGTGTATGTGTCTGTGTGTATGTGTGTGTGTGTGTAGGTCTCTCTTTCGTCCAATATGTAACTGTGTGTGTATGTGTGTGTGTGTGTAGGTCTCTCTTTCGTCCAATATGTAACTGTGTGTGTATGTGTCTGTGTGTATGTGTGTGTGTAGGTCTCTCTTTCGTCCAATATGTAACTGTGTGTGTATGTGTCTGTGTGTATGTGTGTGTGTGTGTAGGTCTCTCTTTCGTCCAATATGTAACTGTGTGTGTATGTGTCTGTGTGTATGTGTGTGTGTGTGTGTGTAGGTCTCTCTTTCGTCCAATATGTAACTGCGACTGTGTATGTATATGTATGTATGTGTGTGTGTGTATGTGTATGTGTAGGTCTCTCTTTCGTCCAATATGTAACTGCGACTGTGTATGTATATGTATGTATGTGTGTGTGTGTGTGTGTGTGTATGTGTAGGTCTCTCTACCGTCCAATATGTAACTGCGACTGTGTATGTATATGTATGTATGTGTGTGTGTGTGTATGTGTAGGTCTCTCTACCGTCCAATATGTAACTGCGACTGTGTATGTATATGTATGTATGTGTGTGTGTGTGTATGTGTGTAGGTCTCTCTTTCGTCCAATATGTAACTGCGACTGTGTATGTATATGTATGTATGTGTGTGTGTGTGTGTATGTGTAGGTCTCTCTACCGTCCAATATGTAACTGTGTGTGTATGTGTCTGTGTGTATGTGTGTGTGTGTGTGTGTAGGTCTCTCTACCGTCCAATATGTAACTGCGACTGTGTATGTATATGTATGTATGTGTGTGTGTGTGTGTGTATGTGTAGGTCTCTCTACCGTCCAATATGTAAACCTCTTAAAATGTTGCGTTGTTCCGTTTTTTCAAAAGTCACAGGTTTCCTGATAGTTCTAAATATGTGTTAGTAGGTGTGTGTAACTGTGTGTGTCTAGGTATGTGTATATATGTGTGTGAGTATCTATGACTGTATATGTGTGTGGG
Organism: Eledone cirrhosa; assembly: GCA_964016885.1. NCBI lineage: Eukaryota > Metazoa > Mollusca > Cephalopoda > Octopoda > Eledonidae > Eledone > Eledone cirrhosa. The sequence continues at coordinate 264,779,442 of OZ024741.1, forward strand.
GGGGGGTATGTAGGTGTGTATGTATGTGCATGTATGTATGTGTGTGCATATGAATGTGTATAGGTATGTAGGTATATATATATATGTATGAATGCATGGATGTGTGTATGTATGTACGTATATATATATATATATACATACACATGAATGTATGTGTATATATATATATATATATATATATATATATATACATACACATGAATGTATGTGTATATATATACACATATACATTCATGTGTATGTGTGATTTTGTATAGATTGCATGTATGTGTGTTAATGAGGGAGAATTTGGGTGTATTTAGGAAGGAAAAAGGAAGGAAAGAGGGAAAAGAGAAAGAAAGAGATGGAAAGAGAGAGAGAGTGGGGTGGAGCTACAGATAGAGAGGGGATAGGGACAGAGAGAGGGGGAGAGAAAGACGGGGGTAATATTGTTGGTGGAATCTTGCAGTATTCGTAAGGACAACTCACCAAAGAGAGAGTGAAAGAAACAAAGAGAGGGAGAGAGAAAGAAACAAAGAGAGAAAGAGAGAGATGGGGTGATATTGTTTGTGTAATGCTGCACTGTTGTTAAGGACAACCCACCAGAGAGAGAGGGGTGGAGAGGGGGGGTGGAGACAGAGAGAAGGGAGAGAAAGAGAAAGGGTGGAGAGAGAGATGGAGATGAGGGGTGATAATGTTGGTGTAATGCTGCACTGTTGTTAAGGACAACTCACCAGAGAGAGACAGATAGAGAGAGAGGGTGATATTGTTGGTGTCATGCTGCACTGTTGTTAAGGACAACTCGCCAGAGAGAGAGAGACAGATAGAGAGAGAGGGTGATATTGTTGGTGTCATGCTGCACTGTTGTTAAGGACAACTCACCAATTACATTAGATTACATCAGCAACTCTCCACCGTTTTCGATCCCCACCAGAATAAATAAGACGCTAAATGTTGCGACCACCAACATCAACTTTGTTTAAAAGGTTTAAAAGCGAGTATTGGGAATGTTTTAAAATTGAGAGAGGTGCACGCATTGACGTTTATCACAAAGGAATATACATACATGTACATACACACACACACACACATATATATATATATATATATATATATCCAGACAACCTCCAAAAGTAATGGTTGTATTTTAAAGGGTACGTCAAACCTATTTGTAAAACTGTTCTATATTGTATTTTGTCTGATGAAGGCATACCATAATTTAATGTGGTATCCCTGAAATATGTATAATGAAATAAATATGGTTTTATAAATATAGTTTCCATTTATTAATATCGTATATCTACTCCAAAAATTTGTCGAGTGCTTTATATCAGTTATAAAAATATTTACTTGTTGTATCCCAACAACTTTAAATAGAACTTTTGCATATATATATATATATATATATACACAGTTCAAGAGTAACCAATCTTAAAGAGAGAGATGGAGATAGGAGAGGAGAAGAGAGATTGGTGAATTAGTTAGAAGCCAAAGCGTAAAGGCATGTGCTCAATATGCAATATGCTGTGGAAGGCAGCTAGGTGGCTGAGTTCATGCAGAGGTTAGGTGCACAGAGCTGGAAATATATATATATATATACTAGCAGAGGTACCCGGCGTTGCTCGGATATTAAATAGCAGTTGTGTCAATACTTCAGTGCTGCTTCGAAAACTATACTTTTACAAAATCATCGGCTTTTTCCAAAAGGGGGATCCTGCCCCTAGGGGTCCCCTACCCAATATGTGCCAATTCTGAGAGTTAACATTCATCTGTAGGACAAACGTAGCCCATGTGTCAAGTTTTGTGAAAATCGGTTGCGAATTCCAGAAGTTATGACGTTTTGTTGCATTGCACTGCAGTGCTTCAGTCGACTCCAAGGAAGTGGTTAAAGTGGTTAAAGGGGTTATCTGCCGGGGAGCCCTATAATCAATATCTGGAAAAATGACAGTGCCCATGACCATCCGGAGTACATAAGTAATCTATGTCTTAAGTTTGGTGAAAATACTGTGGAAATGCATAAGGTTTATACATACGCGCGTGCGTTCGTGTGTGTAGGGGGGGGGGTATATGTATTTGTGTGTGCGTATGTATGTGTATGTCCGTCGGGGCATACGTATGTACTGGCCTAAATCTTCACTATTTACTTTTACTATTTTAATAATTTTCGTTTTTAATTTTATTTACATCATTCTTAAACTCCGGGCTGGAAATCATTCTGTTATTTTAAATAGAATATTAGTCTAACGACTCCATTTATACCATCAACTTGGTCTTGTCTTTGCATGAAATTGTTCTTCACGCTCCACATAACGACGTATTATCCTCGCTTTTTTCCCGTTCATTGCCAGGGAACGTCTTCACGAACCAAAATATCGTCTTCCTGTTTTCGTTCGGTTGCAACGTTTCTCGAAATATTTACTTCTGCGTTCACAGATTACTCTCAGTTCAATTTGAATGGGAAATTCCTGTTTCATCGATTTTCTCCGTAACCATGGAAGCTTGTAGCTTGAAAGTCGATCCAACGCCTCCTCGGGTCATTCTGCATAACTGTGTAAATTTTCGCTGCATTCCACCAAGCCGTTTCGATGTTTATCCGACTACACCTACATATACAACGTCCGACCACTTCCAATTTATATAGTAGATTTGTTTATATATGAATGACAAAAAGAAAAGTACAAAACTATACATGAATTGTTTCTACTAAACATTCAATTTAAGACACAACCTACATATTTGATAGGACTCCAGCTCACTTCTTCTTCTTCTTCTTCTTTTGCTCCCCCTGGAACATTGGGTTGCGAGCCACCCCCACACAACGCCATGTTCTGAGTCTGCTTTTCAACTCCACCGTGATGCACGGTGCGTCATGGTGTATCTAACCATTTGTTTAGGTCTTACTACGGCTGATTTCTTCCAGAGAGAAAGAAAGAGATGGAAAAAGGCAGAGAAGATTTATCCCCGGAGGAATAATAAAAAATGTTTACACTGCACATTTCATTTTTTCAAAGCTAAAGCTGCCGATCCAAAATCAGTAATTCAACTCCCTGAAAACTTTCAAATATATGCTGTTCTAGCATGAATATTAAGCTAAGGGGCAGCTGTCCACAAAGTAAGATTTACTTGCATATCTCCGCTCATATAAACACATAAATACATGCATACATACATTACAGTTGATATTTTTTGTTATTAAAGCGTTTTCATATTATATATATATATATATATATATATATATAGTGACGAAACATAAGTCAATTGCATGAACTCATAATCCTTTATTTACTGCTTTATTTGTATGAAATTGTAAATAAGACAAAAGTATTAGAACAGGGGGAAATAACTCACCGAACGCGATAGTAAATAGACCGTTTTGGGACCCCAGGGACCACATTTTACAAGTTGGAGATTTGAAACCTCGTCTATTTGCTTCCTTGGCACTTTTTACATAGGTGTGTAAATTTTCATGTCCGTCCGACCACGTCTACTACCATTTAACCGTGCACAACTGAATTTCAACCACCACCCATTTCACAAATATATATTAGATATATATATATCAAAAGATATTATCAGGAAAGCTTGAATGAAACAGTTCTAGTCCTGTAGAAGCCATTTTTATATTAAACATGTTTACTGTAGTTACCCCCGACTGAACCCGAGACTCACACACCCACACACACACACACACACACACACACACACACACACACACACACACACACACACACATATATATATGTATGTAAAAGGTAAACAGAAATAACAACACAATCGGTACAGTATATGGAAGGTATATATTAGGTTAACGCTTGATATAGCAGGAAGAGGGTCTTAACGTTTCGGACGCTAGTCTTTCATCAGAAGAAAGAATGAGAAATAAAATAGATTGAGGGGACGGGCGGGATGGAATTGGAAAAAATGTCTTTAGATAAAAATAACAGGTCCATTCATGTTGACATCTCTTGCAAACTATTGGTGCTGGCGTTTTGTGTATGATTTGTTTTTTAGAAAAGTGGATGATGGCAGGCGTCTATCTGAAATGAAAAAAAAAACGTTTTGTAAAAAGAGCTATACTTGAACACGTGCGTAATCGTGTGTGTGTGTGTGTGTGTTATTATAGGTCCGTACGAAGCTAAGAAGAAATGTGTATGTATATGTGAGTAAAAGAGTTTGTGTACATGTAAGTATGAAGCTATGAGTAAAAGTATGTTAATATAAGGGTTAGCGTACGTGGTATGTCTTTCTTCTTTGGTGTTATAAAATTAGTATCAATAAACTTTCCTGGATATACTCTTATCCCAATCCTGTACATACTTTCCGATTGTCACTTTTTGTTTTTTTCGTGTGATACGCGAAGCAACCAACCAACAAACATCTATCTTTTATATCTCTTTTATTTGTTCAATCAAAATATTTTTCAGCTAACGTTATCTAATGTTTAAAACATATGAATAGCTGCGAGTGTGTGTATATGTATATGTATATTTATATATGTAAATGTATATATATATATATATATATATATATATATATATATATATATATATATATATATATATATATTTCGTTTCTGAATTTGTTTAGCAACATTCTTTATCTGAAAACGTGTGTTGTAACCGATATTGTTATACTTTGGGAGGGTCATGTTGCCAATAAGAAACACACGCACCAGGTGGTTTCACTCCAATTTATTATAAATTAAATTTATAAATTTAAGAATTTATTAATTTCCGGTTGGTTGGTTGGTTCCACAACCGGACGGTTGTTCATATATTGTCAAAGTTCTTTCGTCACACATTCCGTGACCTCATCAGTGACCGGGGATTCTTTTCTTTGTTTTGTGCCTCTCCTTTGTTCTGTCCTACGCCATCTTCTTTTTGTGTGTGGTGTGCTTAGTTTGCGCATGTGTTACATCCGGGTGTCTGTGTGTGTATTTTATTTGTTTATTTATTTGTTTATTTACATGTTACTAGTTAGTTGTTTGTTCTATGTGTGTGTGTGTTTTCATTTTGTCCTTAATTGTGAGTTGTGATGTTGCTATTCCATTCATGTTTTCTATTTAATGTTGGTTGGAGTTCATTTATGTTTATTGCCTCTGTGATTTATAATAAATTGAAGTGAAAGCAACTGGTGCATGTGTTTCTTATTGGCAACATGACCTTCCCAAAGTATAACAATATATATATATATATATATATATATATATATATATATATATAGTAAGAATATTTTCGAAACAGCGAGTGGGTTTGAAATTATTAGAAATGTAAGCTATCGCCGTATTTTGACTAAAGAAATAAAAAAAATGATTTAGCCTGATAGTGAGGTTAAGAACCCTCGGAAAAATGGAAAAACGTGAGTATGTACGTCAATACTCATCTTTTTCCATTTCTCCGAGGGTTCTTAACCCCACTATCAGGCTAAATAATTTCTATATAAATGTATATATATATATATATATATATATATATATATATATATATATATATATATAATGAAGAATAAGACGGATAAGCTATACAGTAGGGTTTATTCCAAGTATTAACATATGTTTCATTGGCTAGTATGTGGTTGGATGTGTCTTAAAATCGCTATCTGCAATGGTGTTGTGACACTTGAATTTAGATACTGCTTATAACAATCAAATTATCAAAATACAGATTGTGGATCTGGCGAGACAACGTATTTATACTGAGGTGTACAGACATTAAGATGAAGGAAAACAAGATGAAAAGCAAGATGAAATAAGCAGTAATAAAACGAAATAAAATAAAATCTAAGTATAAATATAGGTATACAGACGTTAAGATGAAAAATAACGGTACAGATTACTTCTATCCTCTACTTGGATTACCTTAAACGACACCTCGTTTACTTCAATACTATATATATATATATATAGGAAAAGTATGACCCCGATGGCAGAGCTCAAGCCGTTTCGACGGCTATTTCTGGACTCCAGAAATAGCCGTCGAAACGGCTTGAGCTCTGCCATCGGGGTCATACTTTTCCTATTTCCCACTCTACTACCTTAAGTATTGAGTACTCTAGTGCGTTATGGTCCATCTGGTTCCTTACCACAATTCCATTGTTATATATATATATATATACAGATATATATTAAAGCCTGGATATATATGCGCACTCACACACACACACACACACACACACTCACACACACACTCACACACATATATATATATATATATATATATATATATATATATTAAAATAACAGATTGCTCTACGGTTCTTATATATTTGATATATATTTATCCTTATCGAGCCCTCTTTGGATTTTAGTCTTCAAATTTATTATTATTACTATATATATATATATATATATATATATATATATATCACGATAAATTAACGGAGTCATAGACTCTCGCTATTCCCTGTCAATAATGTGCTCAAAGGAGAAGGTTATAGATTCCATACACTGGTGGTTTTTCCCTGTTTTATTGATGTCGCGCTATCTCTCTAGTGTGTTACCTTTTCAACATATTGTATATATATATATAAATACGATATTAACAAATGGAAACTATATTTATAAAACCATATTTATTTCATTATACATATTTCAAGGACACCAAGTTAAATTATGGTGTGCTTTCATCAGATAAAATATAATATAGAGCAGTTTTATAAATAAATATTGACATACCCTTAAAGAATGCAACCATTACAGTTGGAAGCTCCTGGATAGTATAAAACTGCTCTATATTATATTTTATCTGATGAAAGCACACCATAATTTAACTTGGTGTCCTTGAAATATGTATAATGAAATAAATATGGTTTTATAAATATAGTTTCCATTTGTTAATATCGTATTTTTACTCCAATTATTTGTTGAGTGCTTTATATTAGTTATAAAAATATTTGCTTGTTGTATCCCAACAATTTAAATAGAAATTCTACATATATATATATATATATATATATTTGAAAAAAAGGAAAAGAATGACTTCACTTGTAGTTCTAAATAATTTGATTTAATTTTATGATATTATAATATTATGAGTTGGTAGACCTAGTAAGACTTTTGTTAACTTCGGTGGGAAGAATTTTAAAGATTCCTGGTTAAAATTCTTTAAAATTCTTCCCACCGAAGTTAACAAAGAACTTACTAGGTCTACCAACTCATAATATTATATTATAAAATTAAATCAAATAATTTAGAATTACAAATGAAGTCATTCTTTACCTAACTATACCAAGAATCTCACACATTTTCCAATATATATTATATATATATTGGGTCGTCAAGTATACAATTTGTAGAAATTTCATACTTGACGACCCAGTATATATATATATAAGAAAAAAAAGATTAAATCGAAAATGCAACTGGAGTCTTTTTTTTTAAAATATATATTTATTTGGTTCCTTTACCGATTTCGCAGTTCTTCTGATTTTCAAAAGTAGAGTTGAGATGGAGGGTCTGTGGTTTTTCTCACATCTGTATATATATATATAACGAAGGAAATGTGGTAAGGAACCAGATGGACCATAACGCACCAAAGTACTCAATACTTAGGGTAGTAGAGTGGGTAATAGGAACAAGTAGGACCCCGACGGCTGAGCTCAAGCCGTTTCGACGGCTAATTCTGGACATATTTGAGTCCAGAATTAGCCGTCGAAACTGCTTGAGCTCAGCCGTCAGGGTCCTACTTGTTCCTATATATATATATATATATATATATATATATATATATATATATATATATATATATGAGAGACGTAAAATAAGAAAATTATAAAATTAACTTAGTAAGTTAATTTTATAATTTTCTTATTTTACGTCTCTCATATTATTGTTCTGCAACCCCATGCATTGAACCACAAAGTTACTAAGACAAAACCTATATATTTGCTAGCATTGATATGCATCTGTATGTATATATATGTTACTAGATATTAATTCTTTATATATATATATATATATATATATATATATATATAGATAGATAGATAGATATAATTTAGCGAGAATCGCATTTCGGCAGGTAGAAATTAGCGAAACGCAACTTCAATAATGTGCAGACAAGCGCTCCATGCATATGAAGAGGATAGCAGAGCTATAAACATAAGTTAA
>OZ024741.1:264797527-264802527 GCA_964016885.1 Eledone cirrhosa
ATATATATATATATATATATATATATATATAATTGTTCCAACTTTAGGCACAAGGCCAGCAAATTGAAGGTGTGGGAAAAGTCGATTAAATCGACCCCAGTGCATTACTGGTGCTTTATTTTATCGACCCCGTAAGGATGAAAGGCAAAGTTAACCTCGGTGGGAATTGAACTCAGACCATTATATATATATATATATATATATATATATAATATATATATATATATATATATATATATATATATATATATATATATATATATATATATATATATATATTGTGGCTCAACAAAAACAAGTCTGCTTAGTCAGAGTCGACGTGGTGCTAAATCAACAAAAACATATGTCGTCTGTTAGTCAGAGTTGACATGGGGGCCAAGCAACAAAAACAAGTTTATTTTGGATGGAACAATGTTTTTTAATCGGCTCTGGTATATTTTATTTTCTCTGGAAAAATTTGAATTAAGAAACCTTCACGCATTGAATTCTGATGTTTCCCCCTGTTCCAATAATCATAATAATTGTTTTTACTTTTGGCACAGGGCCAGCAATAACCCAGTGTATTACTGGTACTTTATTTTATCGACCCCCGTAAGGATGAAAGGCAAAGTTAACCTCGGCGGGATTTGAACTCAGATTGGCAAGGGCCGTAACTCTATGCGTCAAAGCATGGCGTCCAACCCTCTACCGATACTGCCAATCAATGGCTTCTAACACAGACTCAAGGCCGCACATTTACTGGTCAGTGTTAATCGATTAAAATGATTCAAGCACTTGGTTAGGAGTTCAATTGACTACAGAAGGATAAAAGGTCAAGTTGACCTCTGCGAAATTTGAACTCAGATTGTAAAGAACCAGGACGAATACGGCTAATCCTTTTATCCGCTTTTCTAACCACTCAGCTAATTGTCTGCCTTATATGTAGTCCTAGATATGATATGTGGTAGTCATAGCTACAACACTTTTCATCGTACTTCTGCTTTACATGTAGTCCTAGATATAATATGTGGTAGTCATAGCTACAACACTTTTCATCGTATTTCTTCTTTATATGTAGTCCTAGATATAATATGTGGTAGTCATAGCTACAACACTTTTCATCGTACTTCTGCTTTATATGTAGTCCTAGATATAATATGTGGTAGTCATAGCTACAACACTTTTCATCGTACTTCTGCTTTATATGTAGTCCTAGATATAATATGTGGTAGTCATAGCTACAACACTTTTCATCGTACTTCTGCTTTATATGTAGTCCTAGATATAATATGTGGTAGTCATAGCTACAACACTTTTCATCGTACTTCTTCTTTATATGTAGTCCTAGATATAATATGTGGTAGTCATAGCTACAACACCTTTATATGTAGTCCTAGATATAATATGTGGTAGTCATAGCTACAACACTTTTCATCGTACTTCTGCTTTACATGTAGTCCTAGATATAATTGTTTCTACTTTTGGCACAAGCCAGCGGATACCCAAGTGCATCACTGGTACTTTATTTTATCGACCTCGTAAGGATGAACGGCAAAGTTAACCTCGGCGGATTTGAACTCAGAACGCAAAGGGTCGTAACTATGCTGCAAAGCAATGGTGTCTGACGCTCTACCGATACTGCCAAACCACCGCCCTCGATATAATACGTGGTAGTTCTGCCTTATATGTAGTCCTAGATACAAGACGTGGTAGTTATCCCTGGAACTCTCTTGATCATAGGTATGCTGTATCAGGACTGACTTGGGGTTGAAGAAAAGCAACGGAAGATGACTGTTTTATACCAATATAACTGTACTCGGTTTATGCCAGGCATGGGCGGCATAAGTGAGACTCGTGCGACTCACGGACAGCACTTAGTCCATGACTGGTCTATGCACTGAAAAAATGTTTCGGTTCCCATCGTTTAAACCAGACATTACACCTCATATAGTGATGGATTACGATAATGATAAGGATAGGGCTGTTGTTTATTAAAACATTTATTATGAGAAGCGATGAAAGTAATGCTTTAGGCGATGTAAAAAATATGAGGTAGGATGATCAATAATTTCTTTTCATCGTGTCACTTGGTACACTGGAATCAAAGACACCATTCACAAACATATCTTAGGTCGCTTATGTCTTTTGTAAAAGTAAAATAAAACTAGTGTTAAACAACTAGAAAACATATATTATCTCTTTAACTCTCATTTCCTTCACAGATACAGGCTCGGCTGAGTGTATTAGTGCAGGGGCGGTGGGACTGGGATGGGGAAGCGGCAGGGAAGACCTCCCCACACACACACACACACCCCAGTGCAGGGGCGGTGGAACTGGGATGGGGGAGGGGACAGGGAATAGCCCCATCCCCAACGCCAATAATTATAGTTTTCTCCCCAAACTACCAAAATGCACATCTATTTGTATAAGCGCTACAATTTATGTACATGTTATGTTTGCCGGATATCGAAGTTTTCCGACCATTTTAGAGCCCAAATTGTCGAAATTTGTCCTCTTCCCCCAATTCAGAAATGCTTGACCACCCCTGTTGCGTGTGTTTGCGTATATTTGTGCCTGTCTATACAGTGAAATTCCGTTATAACGAAATTCACGGAGTATAAAAAATTTCGTTGTAATGAAAAATTCTTTGTAACGAGATAGACCTAACACATCGAGCGTGTGGCCGGGGATTGAAAAAAAATTCGTTATACTGAAAATTTCGTTATATGTGTATAGATGTATATGTGTATGTGTATATATATATATATATATATATATATATATATATACATACATACATACATACATATATATATATATATATATATATATATATATATATATATATATATATATATATATATTTATATATACACATACACATATATATATACATATATATATGTGTGTATGTATATATGTATATGTATGACCCAGTAGTACCACCTTATATACAAGTAAATAATATATATTTACTAATGTCGAGGATTAAATTGCAAAATAATTGATATGTGGATGGATTTCTCATATAAATTAATTTTTCATTGGATTTAGGGGTTAGAGAAAAAATACTTTCTATCCGAGTTCATGGCAAATATCCCTAAAATTAACTATAGTAAGATTAGTGTCAATTGTAATTCTTAATCCTATTTTGCTAAATTATTTTCGGGGTCTTTTCTAAAGCTATCTAATTCATGATCGAAATAAGTTGCGCGGGATTAAAAGGCTGATGTTTCTGTTCTCGGGGTATGAATCCCCTCCCAAAAGGTACCAAATATATAGAATTTAATGCGCAGCACTCTCTCTCTTTCTCACATACGCACAGACACACATATGTGTGTTTATATGTATGTATGTATGTATATATATATATATATATATATATATATATATATATATATATATATATATATATATATATATATATATATATGTGCGTGTGTGTGTGTGTGTATGTATATAAAAGGTAAACAGAAATAACAACACAATGGTACAGTATAACAGTATATGGAAGGGATATATTAAGTTAACGCTTGATATAGCAGGAACAGGGTCTTAACGTTTCGGATGCTAGTCCTTCATCAGAAGAAAGAATGAGAAATAAGATAGATTGAGGGGACGGGCGGGTTGGAATTGGAAAAAATGTCTTTAGATAAAAATAACTGGTCCATACACACACACACACACACACATCATCATCATCATCACCGTTTAACGTCAATTTTTCCATGCTGGCATGGGTTAGACGAGTTATCCTGTTGTGTGCAATGCTAGGTCAGGTGACCATGTCATGCTCATACTGAACCGATTTGGGCTTGATTTCTACAGCTGGATGCCTTCCCTAGCGCCAACCACATTTACAGTGAGTACTGGGTGCTTTTTGCCGTCACATCTACACGACCACTTTGCAGTGTGGGCTGATATATATAATTATTATTACTATGCCAACGATTTGGGGGAGAGGAAAAAGTCGATTAAATCGACTCAGTGTATGACTGGTGTTTTATTTTATCGAACCTGTATCGATGAAAGACAACGCTAACCTCGATGGGATTCGAACTCAGAATGTAAAGGGCCGTCATGTTGTCAGACGCTTTACCGATACCTCTAATCCACCAATAATAATAATAATAATAATGATTGTTTCTACTTTAGGCATAAGGCCAGCAAATTACCCAGTGCATTACTGGTACTTTTATTTTATCGACCTCGTAAGGATGAAAGGCAAAGTCAACCTCGGCGGGATTTGAACTCAGATCGTAAAGGGACGTAACTATGCTGGGAAGCATGGCGTCCGACCCTCTACCGATAAAGAGTCGGGGCCCGGCGGTAGAGCTCTTGCCCATTCAACAGCTAATTCCAGTCAGGAACTAGCTGTAAGTTGTTGGTGTTTCATCAGAGATATGTACCCCTACCGCAATTCTCTGGTCACGAATCAGTGGCGCAAAATACGAGATAATTGTGGGTGCTTTGAATTCCAAGAACAACCCACCTGGCGGACATCGCGCATGTTCTAGAAAAGTCTAAAGTATGTCACGTGACTGGAGATTCATCAGGCTGGTGCTTATCCTTGTCATAGTATATATATACTCACAGACGCCGTTCCTCCCCATATATTTGTATATATATATATATATACGTATATATATATATATATATATCCTTGTCATAATATATCCCGCCGAGGTTGACTTTGCCTTTCATCCTTACGGGGTCGATAAAATAAAGTACCAGTAATGCACTGGGTAATTGCTGGCCTTGTGCCTAAAGTATAAACAAATATATATATATACTCACAGACGCAGTTCCCCCCATATATTTGTATATATATACGTATATATATATATATATATATATATATATATATATATATATATATATATATATATATATATATATATATATATATCCTTGTCATAATATATATATATACTCACAGACGCAGTTCCCCCCATATATTTGTATATATCTATATATATATGTATATATATATATATATATATATATATATATATATATAT
>OZ024741.1:264807527-264860027 GCA_964016885.1 Eledone cirrhosa
CGCAAGTACTAGCTGAGATTAAAACTCTTTGTTTTTAAAATAGAAGTGAAAGTGACGTACAAACGAGTACCTTCCACCACCAACGAACTTACCCGCCACCTCTGGGTCCCGAGTGGAGAATACATTGCCCCCGAGGACGGTGAGGGAGACGCGCTGGAATATCTTATGAGGAAGTTTAGTTATATAAAAGACAGACAGACAAACAGCCTTGAGACTGTTTTATTCATGTTTGATTTTAGTGTTTTCTGTCTTGCATTATATGTGTGTGTGTGTGTGTGTGTGTGTGTGTGCGCGCGCGCGCGTGTGTGTGTATCTATATATATAGAGAGATAGATATATATGTATGTATATATATATATATATATATATATATATATATATATATATATATATATAAGAAGAAATTAAAAGATGGATATATATATATAAATATATCTATATACACATATATTAATATATACATGTATATATATAATATGTGTATATGTATATATATATGTCTGTGCGCGTCCTTTTTACTACTCTGTTAAATATTTCCATTAAATACAATACTTTACTATTTTTCTTGTTTGTATATGACACATAACACTATATTTATATATTTATATATTTTCTTATTTTTCAGGGAAATTGCTACTTAAAATCGGTGTTCTACTATTTGGTGTTGCTGTCCCTTTTTCTGCATTCAATCGACGCCGTGAAACAGGCTCACTGCCAAAAAGGATGTTCCTGCAAACACGGGAAGGCCGTGTGTACCAAATTAAAAGCCTTCCCTTATGACTTACCAAACACCACAATGACTTTGGAAATACGTGGATCGGACATAGAATATATCCCAGCTGGAGCATTATCATTTTCACCAAGCATTCGCCACGTATCTATCATTAACAGCAATATTAATAAGATCCTCACGTGTGCATTCAGCAATCTCAAAGCTATTAGCATAACATTTACTGAAACTACTATCATGGAAGTGCAAGAAGGAGCATTCCGCCATTTGGAAAACGATATTTTCATTACATTGAAGTATTCGAGAGTCTTTCGTTTACATAGTTTCGCGTTCGATGATTTAAGAAACGTTAACGAGTTCCATATATCTCATTGTAAATTCCAATCAATCAATCCATTCGCATTTAGTAAAATAAACAACGTAGAGAAAGTTCATATCGCCAACAATAACTTCCCAATTCTTCCATCTTTGACTTTCATTAATGTAAAAAATGTTAGATTGTGGGACATGGAATTCAATACATTCTCTGATTTCGCATGCAACCCGTTTAGTTACCTCTTCTGGAATGTCACCGAAGTTAATGTATTCTTCAATAGACTACCTTGTTCTTGCGAAGTGGCCAAATTTTTGCAATCCGATTTTCCTTTCCCGCCACATATACGGGAGACTTATATGGTTGAAAACATGTGTTATGAAGACGAAAATACTGAAGATATGTTCCTTACTAATTTTGTTAAGATGCAAAGCGGTTGCGAGAGTTTTCGACTCGCAAGTTGTACTGAAAACGCCAGAAGTTCCTTAGAAGTGATATGTCAAAAATCTTCTGTCATACGTACAGATAAATTGTCGTCATTGATACCTCACGCTACAGTAAACCCTGATCTATCTACAGTCCGCGATCCAAACGGTGTTTATGCTGAGGAAGAAGAACCACTGTACAACAACCCGACTACAAAATTCGAAAGCCAAGGTGACAGTCAAAGCAAAACCACAGAAAATAAAGATGATATGCCTAATAATAGTTTAAATTCTGGTGACAGAGAATCATCTGCTGATGGTATTAACGACGAATCAAGACATCCGGATATGGGCTCTGCAAAAAGACACGAGCCGAAGGATAAAGCCGTTGATGTAGTTATTACTCGAGTTATAAAAGGTAGCACCAGTACTTCACCTAACCCCGTAAAAACCGAGAGAATCAACAAGAAAACCAGCAACAATGCAGATTCAATTAGTGGACGTATTGGATCGTTTGTCACTGAAACGCCGAATCCTAAAAGCACGAAGTCAACTTCTCTGCAATTACAAAATCAACCATCAAAAACAAGTGGACAGTCAACCTTGCTTGCCTACACAAAGCTTTGTATGATTCTATTTCTCTTGGCCATAAACTATGTAGCGCCATATTTTTAAACACATGCATGTGTACGTAAATGTCATAAATAAAGTTATATTTTTGTAAATATTCCTTAACTTATCTTTAATTCCGAAACCCTAAGGAAAGGTGTTGAATAAAGGCAATGCTGTCAGAACCTGATAGATCTAAACATTTGCTTTACAAAACCAGTACGAACGTTGTGTTAACCGAATGAGAAAGAGCCCACAGCATATAACCAAAGAGAGGTCTCCCACAAGTTAAATTAAATTGCCAGATAATGTGGTATCCTTTCTTCTGCTAGATAAAAAAAAATGGTTGAGAAAGGTTAAATGGTTTATGTAAAGACACAATGCAACATGTCTGCATTGGAACGCGAGCCTATAATAACGATGTGCTAAGTTCTTCCTGATAGAGACTCGTATGTGTAACATCAGACTCCACTCAATCAACACATCCCACTCAGGCTAAAATCTTAAATAATTTGCTTGAAGTGTTTCGGTATAAAATTTTCCGAGTGTTTCATTGATTATTCGTCTTCATGTGTAGTGAGTTGGCAGGAATGGTGGAAAACAAACTAACAAAGGCCTTGCAGCTTTTAGTTTCGTACTTCTATTATATGAATTCAAATCCCGCCGGGCTCAACTTTTTTCTCCAATAAATATACGCGGCGGCTTAGTGCTGACGTAAAGACTCAATACTTTGTCGTGAATCACAAATAAGGATTGGAATTTAGATTAAACAGTTAATACAATGTCAAATAATTTATAGCGTGATTTACACAGACACAACATCCACATACAGACCTATTAATTCTCATTGGTTCACACACACACACACACCCGCACACACACACACAGACACACACATATATATATACACACACACACATACATATATATATATATATACAAACACACACACAGTTATATACACAGACAAACTGAAGTATCATATTATTATTTGCGTTAATACTTGATGTTCATTTTCAACCTTCGAGTTTGGAATCGTCTTCCGATCCGATTTTGTTAACATTTGTACAAAATGGTAGCAGTCAGTCATAATGAGCGTAGAATCTTCTAAAATAATTTATTTATGTGATGCGCTGTTATGTTTTTTTGTTTTTGTTTTTTATTTTGTTTTTGTTGTTTGTTTTTTGTAATTCCTCTCAGAATTTTGTACTATAAAGCCTAAGTTCGTGATTTTTATTCTAAATTAAATTGTATTTGACATTTAAAAAAAAATATATTTGAATTAAAATATTTGTTCCCCAACTAATTAAGCTCTTAAATTTCTCATAGTCGTCAGTGTGTACTGATCTGTCGTAATTGCTGGTCACATTGTCATCATCACTATATCTTTGTTGCTACATGTCGTTTATACTTAGTATCGTAGAGAGTTAGTAAAGACAGACAGACCTTACTAGAATTCGAAATTAGTGGCTGTACATTGACATGATACCATTTATGAAGTCAGTTGGATCAATTCTATTGCTATGTTTCCTACCTTTCGAATATAGTTTCAGCAAGGTGAACACATGGGTTAAGATTTCAGTGTACCTTTCTTTCTCAGTGTATAAGAACTTTCGATTAATGAATTGGTCATTCTCCTAATGATCTAATTATTTAATCCATGACGTAACCTCAAGGTTTTATTAGCAATTGCTCAACGTATGAAGATGTCCGCATTTATATGGCGTTGTAATTGAAATTGAAGGACTGGAACTGCTCTTTCCACGACTCTGCGCTGTGTTCATATAAGCAGCAGGGATATTGTGTAATAACAAATATACTGTTTCCTCTCAATTGTTGAGATTGATTCCTCAATAATTGGAGAAGATAACTAGAACTCACTACAATATATTCTTCCCTGGAAAAAAGATGCTTGTAGTTACTTCCCTTCCATTTATAAAATCACCAACAGTCAACTATGGAAGTTAACACAATCTTAATGATGGACTAACGTAAAATGTATCTTAGTGCAGGCGGTGTTATTAAAAAAAAAAAAAACAGACTGAAAATTAATATTTGAACAGTCGAGAATATTTCTTGTCGATTTTCAATAAACAAGCAAAAAAAACAAAACAAATAAAATTACTGTTAACCAATTTTACTTCATTTCTCATCAGACATGTGTCGTCTGCTGAAAATGAAATCTGTTTCTCATCGGACATATGTGTCATCTGCTGAAAATGATGTAAGTTTTTCATCGGACATACGTGCCGTCTGCTGAAAATGAAATAAGTTTTTCATCGGACATAATTGTCGCCTGCTTGAAAATGAAATCAGTTTGTATAAGTTGCCAGTAATGAAAGTCGCCAGAGTGTTAACTAAAGAGTTACTTGTTTTCTATTAACTGCTGCCACAGTGTATGGATTAGATTGTGAACAAAACAAAAGATGTTCAAGAGTGAAGAATAAAAAACATATTTTATGTACGAATTCTCTTATTTCAAGTGTTGCATGTCGTCTCATTTTCTATTTATTAATATAACTATACTATGAATAAATGCTAAACAGTGGAAAGACAGCAGAGAACGAACAAGCGATGTAGAGAATTAGAGGGAATGCATAATAGAAATAGAGAGGGGAGATAGGGAGAGAGAGAGAGAGAGAGATAGAAAAAGAGACGATCTCTCTCTCTCTCTCTCTCTCTCTCTACACACACACACACATCTGTATATAGCGTATGTGATTCAGTGAATTACTGGTGGTGGTACCAAATGAACACTCGATGCACGGGTATGAGTGCGTATATTGAGAAAAACGTTGAAGTAACTTTTACACCAGTCTGAAGAGCAGATCATTAATGGAGTCGGGTCCATAACTTCTATTGGTGACCTTGGGCCGATCCTCTGTGAAACGCGTGTAACACGTCGATACACACTAAAAAAAACTAATTACGCGTAAACGAAACTTCATCGTTTTGCTTCATATATGTATATATATATATATGTGTAAATATGATAATAAGGGCGCTGCGGAGTTGCAAATGGGTTACATATGAAAAAAGTTTGTCCTTCATCAGTGATCTTCCAACTATCATAGGTATTTCATCGCTTTAAAAACCATATACCTCCGGTTGGTGCGAGCAACGGCTAAAAAAAGTCGTTGGGACACGAGGGTAAGCAAACAAAATGGTGAGGCAACAGAAAGTGAGGAAGGAGGAAACAAGTCCCAGATTTCTATGAATTTAAGTTCGGTGAAATCGTGAACGAGAGAATAAAGACCATCAAACCTGGTTGAAATGTGAGCAAGGAAGGAATTTCGCACAGGTCTAACGGGAGGAAGAAGGGGTCTGGTCTGCGAATTCGGTAAACATAAGTTCTGTGAAATCGTAGACGCGAGAGAAAAAATTCCGACCAGCTTGGCCGAGAATGTGAGAGAAAAGAGTTACTCACAGGTCAAACGGGAAGAAAGAGGAGGAGGAGGAGAGGTAGTGACAGAGAATGAGTGAGTGAAGGGTGGGGTGAGGAAGAGGCTAACAGAGAGAGAGACTGCTAGAAAGGGTAAAGATACATAGAACGAAAAAGACGGTGTAGCAGCAGATGAAAAAATATGTGTAAATATGATAATAAGGGCGCTGCGGAGTTGCAAATGGGTTACATATGAAAAAAGTTTGTCCTTCATCAGTGATCTTCCAACTATCATAGGTATTTCATCGCTATATATATATAATATATATACATATATATATATATATATATATATATATATATATATATATATATATATATATATACATATACATATATATAAAAATATATACATATATACATATGTATATATATATATATATATATATATATATATATATATATATATGCATACACACAATGTTTTTGATTTTCTCTTCAATGTTTCCTTTTGTCTGATTTTTTTTACTGTAAGGTTTGATTTTTTTTTTTGGGGGGGGGGTCTTAACATGTTCTTCTGGGCGGGTTGTTGGCCCTCCACAAAATAGTACGATGATGGGGCTGCCACCTTAAAGGTGAGCCGACACGCCACGTGTCACTGCCACCCCGGGAACCACCCCGGGAGACCAGCCCACCGAGGGTCGCCCTAACAGGAGCAAAGCCCCAGACTTTCGGATTTAAGGAACACACAAGCCCCCTCACCACGACTAGGCCAAACCCAGGAGGGGCTGGAAGAGGCCCCGCATCAGATGGCTGAATGTCATCAGGCAAGTTCTCCGGAGACTCGACATCACCTTGGAGGATGTAGAGGAGCTGGCACGGGACCTACAGCTATGGAGGGCGCTGGTAGACCTGGTCGGATCTACACACGATGATGCTCTGGGATCACTGGCTTAGGATGATCACTGCATCGTCAAGCAAGAGCAAGAGGAAGAAGAAGACGAGATTTAAGTTGGACATAAATACTCTGTTTACATTAAACAAGGATACACTAAGGCGACTACAGTTGTTCGGAGCTGGAGTGTTGCCGTAAAAATGGGCTTGGAATTTAGTGCGATGCAGGAATCTTTCAACATCCGTAAGGGTATGATGTTCATCGCTGGCAGGTGTGACGGGTATGAATCGTAGAACTCTCGCCCATCCTCATGCAAATCTTTCGGCTCTTAACTGCTTACACACTCCAGAGTCGCGTTCAGGTCATGACTCCTTGATGCCCTTCTGTTAGCGCCTTTTAATGAACTTGATTGTTATAAAAGCCATTTGCCACTATCTCCTCTTTGCTGAAGAAATATCTACTAAAATCGATTATCTGTTAATAGAAAGAAACTTACAATTGGTACTAGAGATGAAAGCTGCAACGAGAATCATCCTTGCACAGAAATATATGAATTAACGAGATGTTTAGCAAGAAATAACTACTCTCAAGTCTTGAATAATTGTCCCCCACCCCACGTATTATTTTTTCCAACCCCATCCCACGCTCTTATTACCCCCCCCCCCCCCCCCCACCTGCTTATTAAATTTTGCTAATATATCTGTGGCAAAATTTTATTTTAAATGGTAGCATTCCTGCGACAATTAATTTTTTTAGACATTAAAAAACATTATACATGAGAAAGAAAAAAATTACTAGAAATCCCATACGTTATAAAATAAATAGGATGGGTTGGGGTCTTAATATGTAAACTAAACGACTTATTCTGGGAAGGTTTTAAATCAACGGAGAAAACCTATGAAAATTACTGATTTTCAACTCCCGCTTATTCCAACCCCAACCAATTATTTAGGATCCGAGAGTATGTAAAAATATATAATTCTTAGCCAATAAGAAGTGTTTAAATTATATTTCCCAATGACATCTTTTAGTTGTGACAAATATATCTGCAAGTACTGAAATGTAACCCATAGACTTTATTTAGCATACTTCTTCTTTCGTATGAGTGGTCTCAGATTGCTGTCGTTTGCTTGATCAGTGATCAGTTTCCAAGACCCAGTATGAGGAGTAGTCTCATATTGGTGATGTTTACCTGATCGACGATCAGAGATCAGTTTCCAGTTTCCAAGGCACATCACGAGGAGTTAGTGGTCTCAAATTACTCTCGTTTACCTGATCAGTGATCAGAGTTCAATAATCTGAGATCAGAGATCAGTGATCAGTTTCCAAGGCTCAGCACGAGGAGTGAGTGGTGACTGATTGCTGTGTTCACCAGTGATCAGTTTCCAAGACCCAGTATGTGAGTAGTCTCAGATTGCTGTCGTTCACCTGATCAGTGATCAGAGGTCAGAGATCTGTGATTAGTTTCCATGGCTCAGCACGAGGAGTGAGTGGTCTCAAATTGATGTCGTTCACCTGATCAGTGATCAAAGACCAGCGTTCAGTTTCCAAGACAAACTTGAGCCTGATTCAACATTTATGAGACCTGTTTTCAATGAATTTGAAAACAATAGTGATATATATATATAGAGGGGGGGGGGGGAATAGGATGCTGGGGAGAGAGAAGAAATAGGAAAATGGTCGAGAATAAGAACAAAAAAGGAAAACGGAGAAATATTTAGACCGGAAGAAAACACTTGTGTAGTTAGTTAGCCATTTTGAAGGGTTGGAGGTCAGAGTTCGTGGGATATTTGCGACCGGTATATAGTATCAGAAATGGAAAGACCAATGGAAACATTGTTTCCTTGGTCCGATTTGATGAGTTCCACCCCACAATGTAGAGCGAATGAGATTTGGGATCTTGTCAACCGATTCCTAGATTTTTACGTGGATTCTAACCGAACCTCTACCGGAGAGAACAGGTAGGTACATAAAAGTTTATATATATATATATATATATATATATATATATATATATATATATATATATATATACAAGTTAATATAAATATTAATATATTTGATAAACACAAATACCAACATATCCGTGTTTGTATTGTAAATGACTAAGTTAGCTAGATTGAAAAATACTAATTATAATAATACAGTTTGCCTGTCTCGATTTAAAATAATAAATCAATAAAAACAAAGTATATTGGCAAATGGCCGGTGCTTGGATAAATTTAAATTTCAAAATCATTATTTCTAGCAGCACGAGTATGCGGTAGCTAGACACTGGATAACCATGTGGAAAACCATGTGCGTTAAACAGTCTTTTTAAATATTTTGAAGTGAAACATACCAATTTTTCTGTGCTTGCTGAGGAGATATAAATGCGGTATTTTTTCCACTTTTTCATTTTTCGAAACTTATTTGGATTTTAAGGTTTAAACCTGTCCACGGAACAGGTTTGATTTTGAAATTTAAATTTGTCCAAGCACCACGGCCATTTGCCAATATACTTTGTTTTTATCGATTTATTATTTTAAATCGAGACAGGCAAACTGTATTATTATTATAATTAGTATTTTTTCAATCTAGCTAACTTAGTCATTTACAATACAAACACGGATATGTTGGTATTTGTGTTTATCAAATATATTAATTTATATTAACTTGTATTACACGGCTCAGAAATACTTCTTTCTTTGAGCTATTTCATTGTAAAGGACTGCCTGAGTTTTGAACTCATTATTAATAGTATATATATATATATAAATAAATGAATATATATATAAATGAATATATATATATATGTGTGTGTGTGTGTGTGTATACATG
Source organism: Eledone cirrhosa (assembly GCA_964016885.1). Classification (NCBI taxonomy): domain Eukaryota; kingdom Metazoa; phylum Mollusca; class Cephalopoda; order Octopoda; family Eledonidae; genus Eledone; species Eledone cirrhosa. Next base: position 264,816,702 of record OZ024741.1, read on the forward strand.
CATATTTATACATATATGTACTGTATATATATATATATATACAGTATATATATGTATAAATATGCATGTATATATATATATATATATATATATATATATATACACACACACACACATATATATATATATATATATATATATATATATAGTGAAAAATGGATCGGGAACAAAACAGAGAGGCAGTACGAACAAAGGTTTATTAGTTTCACGCTATTGAGAGTGGGGGGGGGGCGTTTCGGGCATAATCTCTTCTTCAGGCGAAAAGTGGGTGGGAAGAGAGTTCCGAGGGTGTGGAGAAGAGACATTTAGAAAAAAGAGGGGTGAGGAAAGGGAGGAAAAACGGTGGAAGGGGTACAAATAAAAATTAAAAAAATATAAAAATAAAAATAAACAAGTGGTGGAAGGGTGTTGGGCGTGTAGGGGTGGTGGTGGGTGGAGTGTGGAGAGGGAGGCGGGGTGTCCGAGCGGGGAGGGCTGAAGGTGGTGTATGTGTGTAGGTGTACGTGTGTAGGTGTGTGTATGTGAATGTGAGAGTTGGGGGAAGAACGAGGTTCCATGTTCAGGAAAAGGTGTGTGTGTGTGTGTGGATGGGGAGGGGTGGGGAAGGGGGTGGGAGAGGATTCCGGAGGCTGTGTGTGTATATATGTGGGGGTATGCACATGTGTGTGGTGTTTATACGTTTTGTGGATGTAGGTGGCGTGGTTCGAAAACAAATTTTTGTGAGTGTATGTCCGTGGGTAAATTCCTAAGGTAGTTCCGTAGAGGGTGTGAAGGGTAACCGGATATTTTCCATGTGATGGAGTAGATAGTGGGAACGATGGCCAATGGTGTGTAATCAGTGGTTGTGATAGTCGGAAGAGGTGAGATGTGAGGTGCGCGCGCAACAGGAAGTGGTCAGAGGGTCAAGGCAGGATGAGGGTAGAGGAGAATGACAGGTGGAGAGGGCTGTGTGTCTGTGTATGCGAAGAAGTGGTCAGAAGGTCAAGGCATAGCAGCAGTAGAGGAGAATGGCAGGTGGAGAAAGTCAATGTGTCAGTGTGCGCGGAGGTGCGGTGGACAGGGGAGAGGATGGGTAGGTGTGAAAGGTGGAGTGTGGAGGGGGTCATGTGGGGGATGGGGTGTGTATTAGTAAAGGTGTTAGTGGAATGTGTGTGTGTGAGAAGGGGTGTGGGTGGAGAGGGGAGAGGGAGAGAAAGGTGTGGGGGACGGTGGAGGGAGTGTAGTGTACTGGTGTGTGTGTGTGTGTGTGTGATGAAGGGGGTGTTAGTTGGTGTGTTAGTATACTGGTGGTGGGGAAAGGGTTGAATGCGGGTGTGTTAGTGGGGGTCAGTGGTGGTAGGGTGTGTAGGGAGGGTGTGTGTTTTCGTGTGCGTGGGGTCGGGGGGATGTTAGTGGTATTAGTTGTGGGGTGGTGGGAGTGGATGTGTGGGTGAGGGTTAGTGGTGGTAGTAGAGTGTGTGGATAGGGTGAGTGCGTGTATATATGTACAGGTGGGTGTGTGCGTGATAGGGGGAGGGGTGGGGATGTTAGTATTGTTAGTTGGGTGGGGGTGGAGTGTTTGTATTGTTAGTTGTGGGGTGGGCCAACGGGTGGGCGGTGAAAAGGAGGAGTGTGTTAGTGGTGTTAGTGGGGGGATATGTGTGGTAGGGGGAGGAACAGGGCGGTCGAAGACTAAAGGAATAGGGGTGGGGAGTTCAGGCCGGGGGGAGTGTGGGTCTGTAGGGTGAAGATGGTGCGTTGTTCGACCCTGAGGCGGGTGGCGGGTGTTCCGTGACATTGGAGTAGGCCACAGACTGTGAGGTGGTGTGCGGAATGTCCAGGGGAGCCAAAGATGCGGGTGTTGGGGGAACTCCCGCCGAGACGAATATCCCGGAGGTGCTGGGTGAAACGCTCCGCCAGGCGACGTCCAGTCTGTCCGACGTAGGTTGCGCTGCACTCCATATATATAAGTATGTATACGTACATACATATATGTATACAGACGTACAGTAGTATGCATATATATACATACATGCACACATATATATATGCACGTATGGATTTACCGAGCATTTATTATAATGCTCGGTTTGTTTGTAAACAAACATCCCGTTTTCGGTGCGCCCGGCCGATTAACTCACTCGATATGCAAATTAGGCTGCTCAACCGTTAATATGCATAAGGAAATTATATACTTTCAGACGTTCAATCATCTGGCAGGAAGGTATACGGTGCTGACGATAGCTAATAAGCTTGAAACTAGTACATCGTTCCTTTGTCAGTGTTGAACAAAAGGGCAACGATGGTTGCTAAACATAGTACGGCTTAATTCGGGCTGTTTGTTTACAAACAAACCGAGCATTATAATAAATGTTCGGTAAATCCATACGTACATATATATATGTGTGTGCATGTATGTATATATACATACTACTGTACGTCTATATACATATATGTATGTACGTATACATACTTATATGCAAAGTTATAAATACAGGCATTAGATTGAAAAACTCTAACCATCCCAAAAATAAAAAGCCCAGTAGAGGGTACGAATAAATTGTTACGGTCGTCCCTGGTGGGGCCGGGGCAATTGTCCCCTTTCCTCCATTAAATCCGGCCCTGCATACAATACATTTCTCTCACACACACACACTCTCTCTCTCTCTCTCTCTCTCTCTCTCACATACACACACAGATATTCTCTCACACACACACACTCTCTCTGTCTGTATCTCTCTCTCTCTCTCTCTCACACACACACACTCTCACTGTCGGTATGTCTCTCTCTCACACACATATTCTCTCTCACACACACACACACTCTCTCTGTCTGTATCTCTCTCTCTCTCACACACACACACTCTCTCACTGTCGGTATCTCTCTCTCACACACATATTCTCTCTCACACACACACTCTCACTGTCTGTATCTCTCGCTCTCTCTCACACACACACACTCTCTCTGTCTGTATTCTCTCTCTCACACACATATTCTCTCTCACACACACACACTCTCACTGTCTGTATCTCTCTCTCTCTCTCTCACACACACACACTCTCTCTGTCTGTATCTCTCTCTCTCACACACATATTCTCTCTCACACACACACACTCTCTCTGTTTGTATCTCTCTCTCTCTCACACACACACTCTCTCTGTCTGTATCTATCTCTCTCTCTCTTACACACACACACACACACACACACACACAGTTTCCATATATCAAAGCAAGAGTATTAATACGTGTTGTTACATTGTATAATTAAAAGAGTTCGTGATTTCTCTTTCACCAGAAACGCAGAAAAGATAGCAAGGGCGGAAGGAAGGAAGAAATAAGGAAAGAATCAAAGAAAGAAGGGAAAGAGAGAAAGAAAGAAGATAACACTTTGTTGAACAGAACTAAATGTGTACTATATCTGTTTTAGCAGTGTGTGAATGTGATTGGTGTGTGTATGTATGAATGCGGTGTGGTGTGTGTATGTATGTGGTGTGTGTATGTATGAATGCAGTGTGGTGTGTGTGTATGTGGTGTGTGTATGTATGAATGCGGTGTGGTGTGTGTATGTATGTGGTGTGTGTATGTATGAATGCAGTGTGGTGTATGTGGTGTGTGTATGTATGAATGCAGTGTGGTGTGTGTGAATGTGATTGGTGTGTGTATGTATGAATGCGGCGTGGTGTGTGTGAATGTGATTGGTGTGTGTATGTATGAATGCGGTGTGGTGTGTGTATGTATGAATGCGGTGTGGTGTGTGTGAATGTGATTGGTGTGTGTATGTATGAATGCGGTGTGGTGTGTGTGAATGTGATTGGTGTGTGTATGTATGAATGCGGTGTGGTGTGTGTATGTATGAATGCAGTGTGGTGTGTGTATGTGGTGTGTGTATGTATGAATGCAGTGTGGTGTGTGTGTATGTGGTGTGTGTATGTATGAATGCAGTGTGGTGTGTGTATGTATGAATGCAGTGTGGTGTGTGTATGTATGAATGCAGTGTGGTGTGTGTGTATGTGGTGTGTGTATGTATGAATGCGGTGTGGTGTGTGCGTATGTATGAATGCAGTGTGGTGTGTGTGTATGTGGTGTGTGTATGTATGAATGCGGTGTGGTGTGTGTGTATGTGGTGTGTGTATGTATGAATGCGGTGTGGTGTGTGTGTGTATGTGGTGTGTGTATGTATGAATGCAGTGTGGTGTGTGTGTATGTGGTGTGTGTATGTATGAATGCAGTGTGGTGTGTGTGTATGTGGTGTGTGTATGTATGAATGCAGTGTGGTGTGTGTGTATGTGGTGTGTGTATGTATGAATGCAGTGTGGTGTGTGTGTATGTGGTGTGTGTATGTATGAATGCAGTGTGGTGTGTGTGTATGTGGTGTGTGTATGTATAAATGCAGTGTGATGTGTGTATGTATGAATGCAGTGTGGTGTGTGTGTATGTGGTGTGTGTATGTATGAATGCGGTGTGGTGTGTGTGTATGTATGAATGCAGTGTGGTGTGTGTGTATGTGGTGTGTGTATGTATGAATGCGGTGTGGTGTGTGTGTATGTGGTGTGTGTATGTATGAATGCGGTGTGGTGTGTGTGAATATGATTGGTGTGTGTATGTATGAATGCGGTGTGGTGTGTGTGAATGTGATTGGTGTGTGTATGTATGAATACGGTGTGTGTGAATGTGGTGTGTGTATGTATGAATGCGGTGTGGTGTGTGTGAATGTGGTGTGTGTATGTATGAATGCAGTGTGGTGTGTGTATGTATGAATGCAGTGTGGTGTGTGTGTGTATGTGGTGTGTGTATGTATGAATGCGGTGTGGTGTGTGTGTGTATGTGGTGTGTGTATGTATGAATGCAGTGTGGTGTGTGTGTATGTGGTGTGTGTATGTATGAATGCAGTGTGGTGTGTGTATGTATGAATGCGGTGTGGTGTGTGTGTATGTGTGTGTGTATGTATGAATGCAGTGTGGTGTGTGTGTATGTGGTGTGTGTATGTATGAATGCGGTGTGGTGTGTGTGAATATGATTGGTGTGTGTATGTATGAATGCGGTGTGGTGTGTGTGAATGTGATTGGTGTGTGTATGTATGAATGCGGTGTGGTGTGTGTGAATGTGATTGGTGTGTGTATGTATGAATGCAGTGTGGTGTGTGTATGTGATTGGTGTGTGTATGTATGAATGCGGTGTGGTGTGTGTGTATGTGGTGTGTGTATGTATCAATGCAGTGTGGTGTGTGTGAATGTGATTGGTGTGTGTATGTTTGAATGCGGTGTGGTGTGTGTGTATGTGGTGTGTGTATGAATGCAGTGTGGTGTGTGTGTATGTGGTGTGTGTATGTATGAATGCAGTGTGGTGTGTGTGAATATGATTGGTGTGTATATGTATGAATGCGGTGTGGTGTGTGTGTATGTGGTGTGTGTATGTATGAATGCAGTGCGGTGTGTGTGTATGTGGTGTGTGTATGTATGAATGCGGTGTGGTGTGTGTGAATGTGATTGGTGTGTGTATGTATGAATGTGGTGTGGTGTGTGTGTGTATGTGGTGTGTGTATGTATGAATGCAGTGTGGTGTGTGTGTATGTGGTGTGTGTATGTATGAATGCGGTGTGGTGTGTGTGTGTATGTGGTGTGTGTATGTATGAATGCAGTGTGGTGTGTGTGTATGTGGTGTGTGTATGTATGAATGTGGTGTGTGTATGTATGAATGCAGTGTGGTGTGTGTATGTATGAATGTGGTGTGGTGTGTGTGTATGTGATTGGTGTGTGTATGTATGAATGCGGTGTGGTGTGTGAATGTGATTGGTGTGTGTATGTATGAATGCGGTGTGGTGTGTGTGAATGTGATTGGTGTGTGTATGTATGAATGCGGTGTGGTGTGTGTGAATGTGATTGGTGTGTGTATGTATGAATGCGGTGTGGTGTGTGTATGTATGAATGCAGTGTGGTGTGTGTATGTGGTGTGTGTATGTATGAATGCGGTGTGGTGTGTGTGTATGTGGTGTGTGTATGTATGAATGCAGTGTGGTGTGTGTGTGTGTGTGGTGTGTGTATGTATGAATGCGGTGTGGTGTGTGTGTATGTGGTGTGTGTATGTATGAATGCAGTGTGGTGTGTGTGTATGTGGTGTGTGTATGTATGAATGCGGTGTGGTGTGTGTATGTGGTGTGTGTATGTATGAATGCAGTGTGGTGTGTGTGTATGTGGTGTGTGTATGTATGAATGCGGTGTGGTGTGTGTGTATGTATGAATGCGGTGTGGCGTGTATGTATGAATGCGGTGTGGCGTGTGTGTATGTATGAATGCAGTGTGGTGTGTGTGTATGTGGTGTGTGTATGTATGAATGCGGTGTGGTGTGTGTGTATGTGGTGTGTGTATGTATGAATGCAGTGTGGTGTGTGTGTATGTGGTGTGTGTATGTATGAATGCGGTGTGGTGTGTGTGTATGTGGTGTGTGTATGTATGAATGCAGTGTGGTGTGTGTGTATGTGGTGTGTGTATGTATGAATGCGGTGTGGTGTGTGTGTATGTGGTATGTGTATGTATGAATGCAGTGTGGTGTGTGTATGTATGAATGCAGTGTGGTGTGTGTATGTATGAATGCAGTGTGGTGTGTGTATGTGGTGTGTGTATGTATGAATGCGGTGTGGTGTGTGTGTATGTGGCGTGTGTATGTATGAATGCAGTGTGGTGTGTGTGTATGTGGTGTGTGTATGTATGAATGCAGTGTGGTGTGTGTGTATGTGGTGTGATGTGTCTGCGTGGTGTGTATATGGAGTGTGTATATGTGAATGCGATTAGTGTATGTGTGTGTTTGTGAGCGTGTATGTATGAATGCAGCGTGTTGTGTGTATATGTGGTGTGGTGTGTGTGTGTATGTATGTGGTGTAGTGTGTGGTGTATGTGGTGTGTTGTGTGTGTTTGTATGTGTGAGGTATGTGGAGCGTGTATGTGCATGTGTGGTATGTGTGTGTGGTATATGTGCGTGTGTGTATAGGTGTGCCAGTGTGAGTGTGTGTGTGCGGTGTATGTCTGTATGTTAGTGTTTGTGAGTGGGGTGTATGTTTGTGTGTATGGTGTATGTTTATGCGTGTGGTATGACGTGTGTATGTGTGTGTGTGGTGTATGTTTGTGCGTGTGGTGTATGTTTGTGTGTGTGGTGTGAAGTGTGTGTATGGTATGACGTGCGTATGTGTGTGTGGTGTATGTTTGTGCGTGTGGTGTGAAGTGTGTGTGTGGTGTATGTGTGACGTGTGTGTGTGGTGTATGTGTTAGTGTGACGTGTGTATGTGTGTGTGTCACGCGTGTATGTTAGTGTGACGTGTGTACGTGGTGTATGTGTATGTGTATGTGTGTGTATGTGGTGTATGTGTTTGACTCCCTCTCTCACACTATCTATCACCTCCGTCTTAGTCTTATACTAACTCTCCCTCTCCTACTATACAGTAACAGAAACACTAAACTACTAAACAGACACCATTGTTATTATATATTTTGTTTTTATTATCGCAACTAAGTTGGTTCTATGGTGTAATGGTTAGCACTCTGGACTCTGAATCCAGCGATCCGAGTTCAAGTCTCGGTTGAACCTAACCCACATATTTTATTTCTTCACGTAATGTGTCTTATATTGAACCATCGTTGAAAAAAGGGTAACATTTATAGAAAGAAACCCCGACCGATTTCAGTAGGAAATAATATTTCTTCGTTTTATTTTTCGTGTGCTATCAATTAAATCTTAACCCTTAATATGCTACAAAGGACTTTTTCTCCCGGAAAAGGGATGTTACCGGAGACACCTCCACTGATTTCAATGAGAAATAATTTTTTTTTTCCCCCGTGTATTATCAATTAACCTAACCTCCTATTATGCTGCAAAGGGTTTTTGGGGGGCGGAGGGATGACCCTCCGACTGACCCCTCCCGATTTCAGTAGGAAATAAATTTTTTCCGTATGCTATCAATTAAATTTAGCTCCTAATATGGGACAAAGGACATCTTCCCCCGGAAAAGGGAAAAGGACAGTGGGGACCTATCCCCGATTTCAGTAGGAAATAAGTTTTTTTTCCTCGTCTTTTTTTCGTGTTCTGTTAATTAAATTTACTTCCTAATATGTTGCAAAGGTGTTTTGTTTTTTTTCCCGGAAAAGAGAGGGAGACCATCGGACCTCCCCCACATCAAGTTTTCTTTACCATTTTGTCCCCCTCAGTTTTTTCGTGTGCCACCAACTAATCTTATTGTAAGGCCGGTGGATTAACAGAATCAGTAGAGCGTCGGACATGCTTTGCGGCAGAGAAACGGCCCTTTACGTTCTAAGTTCAAATCCCACCGCGGTTTGTTTTGCCTTTCATCCTTACGTGGTCTATAAAATAAAGTACCAGTAATGCACTGGGACCGATTTAGTCGACTCTCCCTCCCACCATCAAAATGTTTGGCCTTGTGCCTAAATCAGAAACCATTACAGTTAGAACAGTGGATTAGCAGAATCGGTCACCATGCTTTGTGGCATAGAATTATGTATGGTCTTCTACATTTTGAGTTCAAATCCCGTCGAGATCAGCTTTGCATTTCATCCTTGCAGGGGTTGATATAATAAAGTACCAGTAATGCACTGGTGTTAATTTAATCCCCTCCCCCCTTCGAATTGTTGGCCTTGTGCCAAACTAGTAACAATTGTTGTTGTTGTTGTATAAATATATAATAAAGCAGCTTTTATGTTCCAAACACCAGCTTCTTAATGAAAATTTAAGTTATTTTACTAAAATCTTCCAAATTCTTAGTCATTTTCAAAATTTGTGTGAAACAAATACGGAAAGATGGCAACCCACCTGAGGAGGGAGCCCTGTAAAGTGGGGTAGCTGTTGCAGCAGGTGCTTCTGGCCATTCTCTGCAGTAATACTTTTGCCGTTTTCTTCCCAGTGTGTGACCAAAGCACCACTCAGACTGGGATGTAGTGTCTGTACCCCCCTCTCCCTTTCTTTCATTGCTCAATTTTTAGTCTTCTTTGCCCACTTATTTCTGAGAGGGTCGTAGGGGCAGAGTCCTCAAACTCTCCTTCCAGCAGGTCCTGTCAGAAGCAACTGTCTCCAACTGGATTCTCAGGCAAGACCACCAGAGCTCATGGATGTTATCCAACCATCTTGCTCAGGGTCTACCCCTGGGTCTCCTGCTGGTTGATTTTGCCTATAAAATCTGTCTAGTGATTCTTTCTTGAGATATTCTAACTTCATGCCCATAATATCGGAGCTGTGATCTTTCAATTCGCAGAAGTAGCGACACATGGTCATCATTTAACGCCATCCATTTTCCACGCTTGCACGGGTTAGATGGGTTGCCATATTATGAGACAAGTCAAGTCAGGAGACTACGTATTGCTCATTCAAATATCATCATCATCATTTTACGGCCGCTTTTCCCTGCTTGCAAGGGTGGGACGGGAACTGATTCTGACTTGATTTCTACAGCTGGATGCCCTTCCTAACACCAACCTCATTTACAGTGAGTGCTGGGTGCTTTTTGCTGTGGCACCTCCACGACTACTTTGCAGTGGAATGATAGGGACCCCAGTCCCTATCATCTCATTTCTACAGCTGAGTAAACTGGAGCAATGTGAAATAAAGTGTCTTGTTCAAGGAAACAACACATCACCCGGTCTGAGAATTGAACTCACAACCTTTCGATTGCAAGGCCAATGCTCTAACCACTAAGCCATGTGCCTCCATATATATATATATTATATGAACCCATCCAAACCATGCAAGCATGGAAAAGCAGATGTAAAAACAATGATGATGATATATATCATGACAAAAAGCACCCAGTACTCACTGTAAATTAGGTTGGCATTAGGGAGGACATCCAGATGTAGAAACCAAGCCAAAAGCAGTTCTGTAGGAGCAAGGCATGGTCACCTGACCTGTTATTGCTCACAGCAGGATAACTCGTCTAATCCATGCTAGCATGGAAAAATGGACGTTAAACACATTATCACAGCTTCAGTTAAATTTTATCCTATTTCCACATAATATTTAATGAAATGTTGGCATTAGGAAGGGCATCCAGCCATAGAAACCTAGCCAGAAATAGTTCTGTATGACCAAGACACAGTCACCTGACCCAATTTGACTCAAATGGGACAACCTGTCTAACCCATGCTAGTGTGGAAAATGGACATTAAATGATGATGTAATGTTAATATGAATTTTTCTTGCAAGAATATTACTGAAATGAAAAAGTTACAGGCAAGAACCAACACTGTATCAAAGACTATTCAATTAGAACTTTATTCTACAAAATTTTTCTAATTTCATAACAAACTCAAATCTATTTTTTTCTACTTGATTTATTAACAATTGTCCAAGATATACAAATAAAAACTTCATAAAAATAGTCCTTTTTTTCTGTCTTTCTTTAAACACATTCCTTGTTTCCAGGATAACTTTGTAATAGAAAAGTCATAAAACAAAAGCAAGCAGGAGAAAAATATATAAATAGCAAAACTATCTAATAAATGATAAAAAATTACATCATGTATAAAACTTGATAATTTTGTTTTGAGAAAAGAAAAAAAGATAAATGAAATGTTAATTCACAGATCTGTCCATCCATATTGATTACAGCAAATGATCTTCCTTACAAAAAGGGGACAAAACATTTCTAATAAAAACATCTTAACCAAATGGTTACTTTTTTTTTTGAGGAAAGTAAATAGAATAGGTAAAAGGGTCAACATAATTGACTACATGAAGATGGTGCTGCAATATAGCCAGAGTCTTTTCTATTAGGTTATTAAGTATAAAATGTCCAATTTCCTTAAGTACTAAGTTTGAGAGTTGCTATCTCTAACATTTCACCTCAAGAGTTCTTGGTTTTGTTTTATTGTGCAGGTACATTATCAGTTTTTCAAATACATGTTTTAGTTTGTGATTAGTCTTTTGAATTGTTTGTTCCAGATTAATTTTTGTAAACCCATGGATGTCAAAAATTGTGTTGTTTTTGAATACGAGTTTCATCATGGAACCAATGCATCAAAGACAACTCAACGATGTGTTTGGTGAGGATGTGATTGATGAACACATAGTACGTCGATGGTTTGAGAAGTTTTGTTCTGGCAACTTTAATCTCGAAAATAAGCCACGTGGGAGAGCTGTGACCAAGGTGGATAATGATGAAATGAAAACTGTGGAAGCAGATACATCTCAAACTACACATGAATTAGCGACAAGGTTTGACGTTACCATTCCAACAATATTGATCCATTTGAAATAAATCAACAAGGTAAAGAACCTGAACCAATGGGTTCCACATGAATTGAATGAGCATCCGAAGAAAATTTGCCTCAAAGAATGCTGTTCTTTGCTGACATGGCATAAAGGCGAATCATTTTTGCATCGTATTATATGGCTACTTTTCAACAATCACAAGCATTTGGCATAATGGTGGGATAAAAATGAAATGTCAAACCACGGTCCAAAACAGAATATTCACCAAAAAAAGCTAATGGTGTCTGTTTGTTGATCCAGCGCTGGCATCATCTACTACAGCTTTGTGAGACCCGGCCAATCGATTACAGCGGATGTATACTGGAACCAATTGGATGAAATGATGAGGGAGCTTGAGATTAAACAACCAAGATTGGTCAATAGAGACAGGCCAATCCTCTTGCAAGAAAACACTAGACCATATATCGTACAAACAACACTGTTCAAACTACAAGAGCTGGACTTAGAAACTGTCTGTTACCCACCATATTCACCAGACTTTGCATCAACTGACTAACACATCTTTCAAGCATTGAACAAATTCTAGCCAGGAAAAAGCTTCAATTCTCAAGAAGCTGCGAAAATATCCTCCCGTGATTTCATTGCTTCTCGCCCTCTAAGCTTTTTTGCTGCCAGCATAAACAAGTTACCATTAAGATAGCAAAAGTGTGTTCATAGTTTAGGCGCATACTGTGATTAATTGGGCTGCTTCTTTTTTGAGATAAATTAAACTTTCATTTCAAAATCAGACATTTCATACTTAATGACCTGATATAATAATTAACTACAACCTAGAAGAAGGTCCCACATGATAACTGCAGTATAACCACAGTAAAACCACAATATAACTGCAGTGTAGCCAGAGTCTTTAAATAACTAACTACAGCCAAGGAGATGGTGCCACTTAATAACTATAGTATAACAACGATATAACCACAATATAACTGCAGTAGAGCCAAAGTCTTTAATATAATAATAACTAACTACAGCCTAGAAGATAGTGTCACTTTATAACTGTAGTATAACCACAGTATAACTGCAGTATCAATTGACAAGATCCTAGACCTCATTCGCTTACTTGTCAGCTCAGACCAAGGAAATAATGTTTCCATTGCTGATACTATCTACTGGTTGCAACTCCTAGCAGAAGGGGCACATGAAATAAAATGTCTTGTTCAAGGACATAACACATCTCCTGGTCCGGGAATAAAACTCGCAACCACATGATTGCTAAGCCCTAATCCAGCCATCTTCACATAACCACAGTATAACTGTAGTCTAATGTAATAATTGAAACCAATAAGAATGGACCTTCAGTGGTCATGATGAATGAGTGTTTCAATTGTTTGACCAATGGAACTGCCTGCTCATGAACTAAACTTGCAAGTGGCTGATCATTCCAAAGACACACACACCCTTAACATAGATCTGAGAGAGATGCAACCTGACACAGTGTGACATGGCTGGTCCCCTGAATTACATGTACAACTGATTGGACTGGAGCAAAATGAGATAAAGTGTCCAGGAATTGAACTCACAACCTTACAATCATGAACTGATCAGCCTAACCACTAAGCCACGTACCTTCAGGCCGGGTGTTACCATACAAACTATCAACTAACCTAGTAAAAAATGATACCCAACAAGTCAGCCTCCATGTTATGAGGGAAATTGCAAGAAAGAACAGCCAAATGACTCTCAAAATAAAAAGAAGATATTGTAATAACCTTAGATGGGATGGAATCCTAGAACTGACCAGTGAATAATGGACAGAAACCTGGTATCAAGTAGACCTGATCAGGGAATACTGGATAGGATATTAGAATCAGGGAATACTGGATAGGGTCCTAGAATTAGGTAGACTTGATCAGGGAATACTGGATAGGGTCCTAGAATTAGGTAGACTTGATCAGGGAATACTGGATAGGATCCTAGAATTAGGTAGACTTGATCAGGGAATACTGGATAGGATCCTAGAATTAGGTAGACTTGATCAGGGAATATTGGATAGGATCCTAGAATTAGGTAGACTTGATCAGGGAATATTGGATAGGATCCTAGAATCAGGTAGACTTGATCAAGGAATAAAAAAGTCAGATGTTAATATACGACATAGATTCACCATCTGGTTTATGAAGTGTTAAAAAAAAACAGTAAAATTTATATTTTTTTGATAACCTGTAATATATATATATATATATATATATATATACACACATTTTGGTTAGTACACTGAGAATAGTTAGCTCGCGTATACATTCAAACTGTATCCTATTGAGTGAGTAATTGTGAACAACCGAGATTACGTAAAATATATTTCCTATAGTCTCAGTAACTAAACTGTATATACACATACACCTAATGTGTGTATTAAACAAGGGAGAAAACTCTTACAGTAGATGGCGTACGATGTTAGAGTAGCTGATACTTACTAAGCTAGAAATTAAGGAAATTGTTACTATTATTATCGACATCGCTATTACACCATTATCGCTATCACTATATACAATAGTTAAATTAAACCAACGAGTGACCCTCTATCTAGCTATTTGACCCTCTATAAATAATAATCAAATATTCCTCCAATCATATATCTTAATTAAGTGAAGGATATATTTGATAATGTGTGTGTATATATATATATATATATATATATATATATACACACATTATGGAATATCTTTGATCAAAGTATTGATTGATCAAGGTTGACCTGGGGCTAAATAGCTACAGACATAACAGTCGGCTCGATAAGGGACTGGAATGCAAGCCCCAAGTTCATATTCTGAAGAGTGTACTGCATTCTGTCTTCGAATAATTCACTAAAATATTTTAAATCTCCACCAGAAAAAAAATTAATTAATTTAATATAATATAGGAATGTCAATGGAAAGATCAATGGAAACATTGTCCAATTTGATGAGTTCCGCCCAAGAAAATGAGATTTGGGATTTAATTTTTCTATTCCTATATACAACTGTCTTGATATTTTTACAATATTTTGATGTCTTAGTCTTAAATACAGTAACTCCCTCAATACCCTATATTCACTAATGCCAGCAATCATCTTCATCACTTTAACATCCATCAGTTTCCTCATGCCTTACTCTTTACCTTAACAAATATGTTACATCATTATATGTATATATGCCAAACCCAACAATATTTGGCAAAAAACAAAATTCGTTTACACTTTAGGAAAAATGGAGGGAATGAGTTTTCTTTTTATAAAAATACTCTTTTAAAAGACAATAATAAACTTCCCAATTACTTCTTTCTCCCTTTTATATTTCTCACAAGAAATTATTTCTTTCATTGGTATCTCCTGCAAGCCATCTCTCCTCCCTAATTAGATTTGTTTGCAGTGGTTATTCTAGACCAGGCATGGGCAACCGCTTTCGAGCTGTTGGACCACATAGGATATGGCTCATCATAAGGCAGGCTGCACTATTAAAAAATTAAATGGAAATTTTGAAATTAGGCGTGCCATTCAAAAGCCAAATGGGCCGCATGTGGCTCATGTGCTGCAGTTTTCCCATGACTGTTCTAGACATAGAAGATAAAAATTCAAACCATCATCATTTAACATCCATTTCCCATGCTAGCATGGGTTGGACGAATTGTCCCCTTGTGAGACAAGTCATACAGAACTGGTTCTAGCTTGGGATCTACGGCTGAATGTCCTTCCTAACAATAACCACATATACATCATGGACTGGATGTTTTTTTAGCATGGCACCAAAATGACTAAATGACTGAAATCACTGCTTTTACATCCATTTTTCCATGCTGGCATGAGTCAGACAAAGGTTGGGCCTATCCTAGTTTTATGATGTGACAAGGGTTCAAGACTACTGTCCCCTAGATAAGACACCAGATTGTTGAGGGCTAACCTCTAGCTACTGCAGGTACTCTCTTTTTAGATACAATTATTTGAAGGAAAACATTATTCTAATTTTGAAGTTTATCAATAAAATGCACATCTCACAGCAAGGAAATATATCAATATATACATAAAAATCTGTCACACACACATTCAAAAACAATTTTTTTTTTAAATATACCCTACATGGGTACAATTTAAAGAAAAGAAGTTGAAAATGCAATTGGTGTCTTTAAGAAGGTTTATTTATAAGAAGTTAAAGTTATAAGTTATTGTAAAGTTATAAGTTATTTATAAGGTAAAGTTATAAGTTATTTATAAGGTAAAGTTATAAGTTATTTATAAGGTAAAGTTATAAGTTATTTATAAGGTAAAGTTATAAGTTATTGTAAAGTTAAAGTTATAAGTTATTTATAAGGTAAAGTTATAAGTTATTTATAAGGTAAAGTTATAAGTTATTTATAAGGTAAAGTTATAAGTTATTTATAAGGTAAAGTTATAAGTTATTTATAAGGTAAAGTTATAAGTTATTTATAAGGTAAAGTTATAAGTTATTGTAAATACACCTTAAAGACACCAATTGCATTTTCAACTTCTTTTTCATATATATAAATAAACACTTACCCTATGGTAAAGTTATTGTAACCATTAAAAATACACTATATTCACTTTTAATTTATTATTGTGTACTACTACTAATATTATGAGTATCAGTAGTAGTAGTATTACGAAAGTGAACATCAAATCACTTACCAAAAAAATGTAACTAAAGAACATACACACACACACATACTAACACACGCAAACACATGTGCACACGCAAACACATGTGCACACACAAACAAACACACACACAAGAGAGTATTGCAAAAAAAAAAAAAAGAAAAAAAATTTAATTAATTAGAAACAAAGCTTTAAAAACTGGAGAAAGAAAATTAATTGACACAAAAAAAAATTCTTTTCTTACAAAAGAAAAAAATAAAGAAAGAGAAAAAGATGTTCTTAAATGACAACTTCTTCGTTGTCAATCAATGGAACATGATTATTCTGAGTCGCCTGACGTTTCCAAATAATGAAAGCTACCAATATAATGATAGCTAGAAGGGCTGCAGCACCAACAGATAATCCTGTGATTAGGGTAGAGTCTGGAAGACAAAGATATTATATGAAATATATGGGGGAAAAAAAAAAAGAGAGGAGGAAAACAGGTAGAAGATAAACAGGTATTGTAAGGTGTTGTCGTTGTCACCATTATTTTCATCGTCAACATTATCATCGCTCTCACCGCCGTCATTGTCATTATCATTGTTTTAACGTCCAATTTTACTGTCTTTTTTCCTAACTTTTCAACATTACTCTACGTAATATACATGCACTTTTGCCTACCTTTTCTCTTTTTTGCAATGAAAATATATTAATATAATCTTTATATAGCCTAAAGCAGCAGTCGCAAACCTTTTGGACCACATGCATCACTAATATGAATTTTTTTAAAAAGATAAATACATTTGTAAAATAATGATCAGAGAACTTCCATTTTATTAAACAATACTGAAGTGTACGTATGTCATATTGTCGATAGATGATACATATGTGTAAAATTCTTTCATGGATGTTAGTTCTTTACTGAGGAGAAACATTTTTTAGGGGTGTTATAAAATATATTTTAACCAAATATTATTTTTGTTTTATTGTTAATAAAACATAAAAATTGTAAATAATGTCCAAATTTTTCTGCGGACCACCAACATTTTCTCTCGGACCACCGGTTGTTTACTGCTGGTCTAAAGTAAGTAATGTGGTATGGTAAATAAATATATACATATACACCAGGTCCGAACACAAAGGCCCCAAACTTCCACTGTCATTGCCTCCGTCTCTCCCACTCTGCCCATCTCTCACTATTATGAGCAAATGGAGGCCCACGCGCTGGCCACCCCGCAGTCCCCGCGGACAGAATAGAGAAGATCTTTCCCAGGAGGATGGTGAGGGAGTCGCACTGGAAGAGCCATTCCAGCTCACGATGCTCAGACCTGCGGGTAGCCAAATCTTTTGGAGAGCAACTGATGAGCTGTAGTGCACCTGAACACTGTACACTATAATTTTCATTATTATTATGCTTTGCATCATTATTACAGCCCTTTATGCTCTGAGTTCAAATCCCGCTGAGCTTAGCTTTGCCTTTCATCCTTACGAGGTCAATAAAATAAAGTACCACTCATGCACTGGGGTAGATTTAATTGAGTTTCCTCTCCTCCCAAAATTGTTGGCCTTGTGCCTAAATCAGAAACCCTTATTATTATTTCCCTGCTAGCAAGGTTTGGACAGATCCATACAGACCACACAGAGGGGCCATTGATCTCTCAGGCATGTCAGGGATCTGCATCTTACTTATGTATGGTCTTTAAGTGTGGGAATATTTAAGTCTTTAGAAGAGGGGTGGGCGTGTTGGAATAGTACAAATCAGTGAAATAAGTAAAATTGTGTGAAGAAATGCCAGGAAATCCCAGCGGGGGTTGTAAAGCAAGGAAGACCTGGGAGGAGGTGGTGAGAGCTGATCTCAAATCATTGAAACTCACAGAAGAATCATGTTGTGGTGGTAATCTGTGTGACAAATTAAGTCTACCACTCAAAGGCCATGTAGTGGTGTTAAACTCGACACAGGATTAAGTCTACCAGCCAAGGACCATGTGGTGGTGTCAAAGTTGATATTACCACTGAAGGACCATGTGGTGGTGTTAAACTTGACATTACCACTCAAGGACCATGTGGTAGTATTAAACTTGATATTTCCACCCAAGGACTGCGTGATGGTGTTAAACTTGATACTAAATGAAGTCTCCCACTCAAGGACCATGTGGATTAAGTCTACTACACACGTAGGCCATAGCAATATATTAATACAGAATGCAAGGAGGTGGAACAAATAAACATGAGAATGAGAAAAAAAGAAATAAACAAACAAAAGAAGCTGATGAGCCGATGAAATTTACTGATCCTAGAAACAGGGGGAGGTGAGGAAAACCATTCTAAGTGTCAGAGTGAACGGGAGAAGAGAGAAGCTAATGTCATCTTGTTGATAATGTTTCATTAACCCTTTAGCATTTACATTATTCTATGGTGGATTAGCAGTATCAGTAGAGAGTCGGACGCCATGTTTCCCAGCATAGTTACGTCCCTTTACAGACTGAGTTCAAATCCTGCCGAGGTTAACTTTGCCTTTCATCCTTTTGGGGTCGATAAAATAAAGTACCAGTAATGTACTGGGTATTTGCTGGCCTTGTGCCAAAAGTAGAAACAATTATTCTATATTTACTATTGTATTTTCACAATAAACGCTTTATTTCAAATCTATGAGATCTTGATAATTATTTTGAGAACAATACCTTAACATAAATATGAGTAGCTGGTTACAGCCAGTTTGAACAGAAAGAGGTGAGAGGATTCTGGCCAGAGATGGCCAGTTTAAATGCTATAGGGTTAAAACAGCTTAAATACTACTTGCACTGATCCCAAATAATAGGGGTGATGGAAAATCGGTAATTTTTCTAGTTTGTCTCCTTTGATTTCTTTTAAAAACCAGAATTATTTGTTTAGTTTACATATCTAGATCCCCAACCCCTCCTATTTATTTTATAAAATATGGGATTTTTTGTAATGGTGTTTTTGTTTTGTTGCATATAATGTTTGTTAATGTCTAAAGCAATTTTCGAGACCTCAGAGCATACAAATATCTAGCAGAGAAAACTATGTTGTTCCTCTGTAGAGTCAGTTGTTACCTGAAAGTCTTTGGAGGATGTAGGAGATGTGGTCAGAGAAAATAGAAAGACATAGTATTCACTGACATCATCATCATCATACTCAGTTTTACATGTTTCTTGATGTTAGCATAGGTTGGGCAAAGGCCAGAGCTTATCCCAGTTTCAGGTGGTGTTAAACAACAAATGAGAGTACTAGATGTTAGCATAGGTTGGGCAAAGGCTAGGGCTTATCCCAGTTTCAGGTGGTGTTAAACAACAAATGAGAGTACTAGATGTTAGCATAGGTTGGGCAAAGGCTAGGGCTTATCCCAGTTTCAGGTGGTGTTAAACAACAAATGAGAGTACTAGATGTTAGCATAGGTTGGGCAAAGGCTAGGGCTTATCCCAGTTTCAGGTGGTGTTAAACAACAAATGAGAGTACTAGATGTTAGTATAGGTTGGGCAAAGGCTAGGGCTTATCCCAGTTTCAGGTGGTGTTAAACAACAAATGAGAGTACTAGATGTTAGCATAGGTTGGGCAAAGGCCAGAGCTTATCCCAGTTTTATGTGGTGTTTACCTTTACGACGCTGATTTTTTTAAATGAATTGCCTCCCTTGACACTGTATTATGTATTAAGGGGAGATTATCGGCAACTTATGTCGCCGACAGTGCCATGAATGTTAAACAACAAATGAGAGTACAAGATGTTAACATAGGTTGGGCAAAGACCAGGGCTTATCCCAGTTTCAATGTGGTGTTAAATAACAAATGAAAGTAGAAGATGAGAAGATGGGATTTCAGTTTATTGCTAACGTAATCCCCAACTACTGTGGTGCTACTAATTTTCAGTTGAGTGGACTGGAATAATGTTAAATAAAGTGCCTGGCTCAAGGAAACAATGTGCTGCCTGGTCTGAGGATCAAACGTTCAACTATACAATTGAGAGACCAACACCCTAACAACTAGGCTACATGAATCATCATCACCGTTTAACATCCATTTTCCCATGCTAGCATGGGTTATATGAATTGTCCAGTTGTGAGCAAGTTTGATCAGGTGACCATGTCTTGTTCATACAAGACTGTTTCTGACTTAGTTTCTATGGCTGGATGCCCTTCCTAATGCCAACCACATTTCCACGTTTACAGTGTGGACTGGGTGCTTTTTATCGCGACTCCAAAACAACCACCTTAGAGCGTGAACCAGGTGATTTTTGTTATGTCACCGACATGACCACTTTACAGGGTATACTGGGTGCTTTTTGTCCAATCACCATCATGACAACTTTACAGCGTGGACTGGGTGCTTCTTATTATGTCATGTCACCAACACAATCAATTTACAGGGTGGGCTAGGAGCTCTTTCATGATCATGAGCATCTCACCTGGTGGACTAGGGGCTTTTGCTGTGTCACCTGCATGACCACTTTAGAGGGTGGACTGGGAACTTTTGTCATTGTGGCAGCATTATGCAGGGAGGAAGGGGGGGAGGCAAATTTGGAACATGCCCTACATTCCATGCTTGTATGTAGGGGTTGAGTATGATCAGAGAAGTACCATAGTATTAACATAACAAAACTACTGAATAACAATTTATAAATTGTAAAAAATAATTGTTTCTACTTTTGGCACAAGGCCAGCAATTATCCCAGTGCATTATTACTACTTTATTTTATCGACCTCGTAAGGATGAAAGGACCCTCGGCGGGATTTGAACTCGGAATCCTAAAGGGCCGTAACTATGCTGCAAAGCATGGCGTCCGACCCTCTTCAGATACTGCCAATCCACCGCCCTAAAATTGTAAAAAATAATAGTCACGTACATATTTTACATGGATAAATACAAAAACAAGAAAAGAAGAAACAGTTCTACTTACTAGATTTGGAGTTAGCACCTAAAATATAAATTAAAAAATATATTTAACAGCTTAGCAACAGTATAACTCTGGTGACAGTATTTAAAAACAAGACGTCAATCCTTTAGCATTTACATTACTCTATATTTACTGTTGTATTTTGTACTTTAACTGAGACATGGTGCACTCTACATGTAAATGGAGTTCCACTGAAGCAGGTAGATAAGTTCAAGTATCTCGGGCTGTGTTCTCGAGTGATGGAAGGCAGGAGGCTGAATTAAGTGCAAGAATTGAAGGAGCTGGTGTAGCAATGCTTCAGCATTCAGTAACCAGAAGAAGGGAAGTAGATGTAAAAGCCAAACTCGCTATCTTCAATTCAGTATTCGTGCCAACCCTTACCTATGGTCATGAATCTTGTGTAATGACCGAAAGAATATGATCACTAATACAAGCAGCTGAAATGGGATTCCTCCGAAGGGTCTTTGGAATAACGTTACTTGATAGAGTGCGAAGAGGCAGGAGACCAAGGGGTCGACCTCAAGCAAGATGGTTGGATAAGATCCACGGGCTTGGCCGGTGTCACTTGGGGATCCAGCCGGATCAGTTGGAGACGGTTGCTTCTGACTGGAAGGGGTGCTTGAAGACTCTTCCCCAACGACCCTCCCAAGAGTAAGTGGGCAAAGAAGAAGAACTCTTTAGTATTTAGATTACTCTATATTTACTATTATATTTTCATGGTAAATACTTATCCTAAATTATATTGAATCTACAAGATTTTGATATTATTTATTTTGAGAACAATACCTTAACATAAGTATGAGCAACTGGTTACGGCCAATTTGAACAGAAAAAGGTGAAAGAATTCTGGTCGGATATGGCTGGTTTAAATGCTAAAGGGTTAATCCAATTAATACATATAAAAAAATTTAATAAAATACTTGCTTTTGTCTGTTGAAGTGCCAATGTTTGCTGCCAAATAGTACGCACTTTCATTGTGTGGCTGTGGCGTTGAAATACGTTTGAGGTGAGCTAGAGAGAAAAAAGAAATAAAATGTGTGATTATTGGAGTTTTGTAAATAAAAATACATCAAAAAAGAGAATATCAAATATGACTAACTACACTAACTTCAAAATAGAACATGCATAAAAGGATTTATTACACTAAAACACCCCTTCGCATTCATAGGAGGGAGTTTAGAATAGGGTTCTAGGCATTTTTCATGATAAAAGAGTGAAATGGCAAGAATCGTTGTTTCACCAATTTGTTTTTACTTACCGTGTTTGGGCTTAGCACCTAAAACATAAATAAAAAATATATATTTAATATAAGAAAATAGATTAAAATAACTGCATTTAGACAAAAAGGGATAAATTGTACATTCTGATAAATGTATCATTTAGTAAATAAAGCATTGACGAGGAACGGAAACCAGTAGCAATTCAATTTTGTTACGATACCCTCTGGGGTATATGGCAATTCCACTGACAAGGTACATCTGAGCCCTAAATTAGGGTACCATTCTGGTATAGGACAATTAGGGTATCACCATAGTATAGAATTACAATGACAAGGTACATCACAGAACCCTAAAGTAAGGTACCACTATAGTATAGTAAAATTACAATAACCAGGTACATCACAGAGCCCTAAATTAAGGTACCACTATAGTATAGTAGATTATAATAACCACACTGTAAACGTGGTTGGTGTTAGGAAGGGCATCCAGCTGTAGAAAACCCACCAGACAGTCATGAGCAAGACAACCAATCTTGCCTCAAGTGGGACAATTCCTGTCCAGACCCATGCTAGCGTGGAAGATGGACGTTAAACGATGATGATGATGATGAGGTACCACTATAGTATAGTAAATTACAATAACCAGGTACATGACAGAACCCTAAAGTAGGGTACCACTATAGTATAGTAGATTACAATAACCGGGTACATCACAGAACCCTAAATTAGGGTACCACTATAGTATAGTAAATTACAATGACAAGGTACATCACAGAACCCTAAATTAGGGTACCACTATAGTATAGTAAATTACAATAACCAGGTACATCACAGAACCCTAAATTAGAGTACCACTATAATATAGTAAATTACAATGACAAGGTACATCACAGAACCCTAAAGTAAGGTACCACTATAGTATAGTAAATTACAATGACAAGGTACATCACAGAACCCTAAATTAGGGTACCTCTATAGTATAGTAAATTACAATGACAAGGTACATCACAGAACCCTAAAGTAAGGTACCACTATAGTATAGTAAATTACAATAACCAGGTACATCACAGAACAATAAATTAGGGTACCACTATAGTATAGTAAATTACAATGACAAGGTACATCACAGAACCCTAAAGTAAGGTACCACTATAGTATAGTAAATTACAATGACCAGGTACATCACAGAACCCTAAAGTAAGGTACCACTATAGTATAGTAAATTACAATAACCAGGTACATCACAGAACCCTAAAGTAAGGTACCACTATAGTATAGTAAATTACAATAACCAGGTACATCACAGAACAATAAATTAGGGTACCACTATAGTATAGTAAATTACAATGACAAGGTACATCACAGAACCCTAAAGTAAGGTACCACTATAGTATAGTAAATTACAATAACCAGGTACATCACAGAACCCTAAAGTAAGGTACCACTATAGTATAGTAAATTACAATAACCAGGTACATCACAGAACCCTAAAGTAAGGTACCACTATAGTATAGTAAATTACAATGACAAGGTACATCACAGAACAATAAATTAGGGTACCACTATAGTATAGTAAATTACAATGACCAGGTACATCACAGAACCCTAAAGTAAGGTACCACTATAGTATAGTAAATTACAATAACCAGGTACATCACAGAATAAATTAGGGTACCACTATAGTAAATTACAATGACCAGGTACATCACAGAACCCTAAAGTAAGGTACCACTATAGTATAGTAAATTACAATAACCAGGTACATCACAGAACCCTAAAGTAAGGTACCACTATAGTATAGTAGATTACAATAACCAGGTACATCACAGAACCCTAAAGTAAGGTACCACTATAGTATAGTAAATTTCAATGACCAGGTACATCACAGAACCCTAAAGTAGGGTACCACTATAGTATAGTAGATTACAATAACCAGGTACATCACAGAACCCTAAATTAAGGTACCACTATAGTATAGTAAATTACAATGACAAGGTACATCACAGAACCCTAAAGTAAGGTACCACTATAGTATAGTAGATTACAATAACCAGGTACATCACAGAACCCTAAAGTAATGTACCGCTATAGTATAGTAAATTACAATAACCAGGTACATCACAGAACCCTAAAGTAAGGTACCACTATAGTATAGTAAATTACAATAACCAGGTACATCACAGAACCCTAAATTAGGGTACCACTATAGTATAGTAGATTACAATGACAAGGTCGATCACAGAACCCTAAAGTAAGGTACCACTATAGTATAGTAAATTATAATGACCAGGTACATAACAGAACCCTAAAATAAGGTACCACTGTGGTAAAGGACAATTAGGGTAGGGTACCACTGTGGAATTTGATCATTACACTGACCAGGTACATCACAGAACCCTAAATTAGGGTTCCAGTGTAGTATAGGACAATAGAACAGATAGAACAGAATCAATTTTACTAACCAGGTTCATCACACAGTCCTGAATTAGGGTTAATCACCAGGCCTGGTTGACAATCACATGTATTGTTAAATGTACAGATTTCTTTGCTCTGGCAGGAATACACCATTTTAGGATCACAGGGTTTACCAAAGGTCTCTGGAAGAGGAGTGGAGATGGAGAGAATGAAAACACAGGGGAGAATTACATGACAAACACTTTTCAAAGGAAAGCACACAGACACATAGGAAACACCTGAAGAGATGATAATGGTGATAATAGCAATTGTGGTGGTGGTGAATGTAAAGGTAATTGTGGAGGTGGTGGTGGTGGTAAAAGTAATTGTGGATGTGGTGGTAAGAGTAATTGTGGTGGAGGTAATGGTTATGATGGTGATAATGGTGGTGGTTGTGGTAGTGGTGATGGTAATGTTGATAATGGCTGTGGTAATAATGGTTATGATGGTGGTGATAAAGGTTATGGTGAGTGGTGATAACACCATTACACTGCGACCAACACCACTACGCTACGACCAACATCACTACGCTACGACCAACATCACTACGCTACGACCAACAACACTACTCTATGACCAACATCATTACACTATGACCAACAACACTACACTACAACCAACATCACTACACTATGACCAACAACACTACTCTATGACCAACACCACTACACTACGACCAACAACACTACACTACGACCAACAACACTACACTACGACCAACAACACTACACTACAACCAACATCACTACACTATGACCAACAACACTACTCTATGACCAACACTACTACACTACGACCAACAACACTACACTAAGACCAACATCATTACACTATCACCAACACCACTACACTACGACCAACAACACTACACTAAGACCAACATCATTACACTATCACCAACACCACTACACTACGACCAACAACACTACACTAAGACCAACATCATTACACTATCACCAACACCACTACACTACGACCAACAACACTACACTAAGACCAACATCATTACACTATCACCAACACCACTACACTACAACCAACAACACTACACTATGACCAACACCACTACACTACACTATGACCAATATCACTACACTACAACCAACACCACTACACTACAACCAACAACACTACACTATGACCAACACCACTACACTATGACCAATATCACTACACTACAACCAACACTACTACACTACAACCAACAACACTACACTATGACCAACACCACTACACTACAACCAACAACACTACACTACGACCAACACTACTACACTACAACCAACAACACTACACTACGACCAACACCACTACACTACAACCAACAACACTACACTACGACCAACACCACTACACTACAACCAACAACACTACACTACAACCAACAACACTACACTACAACCAACAACACTACACTATGACCAACAACACTACACTACGACCAACAACACTACACTACAACCAACAACACTACACTACAACCAACATCACTACACTATGACCAACATCACTACAACCAACATCACTACACTACAACCAACACCACGACACTACGATCAACACTACACTACGACCAACACCACTACACTACGACCAACACCACTACACTACGACCAACACCACTACACTACGACTAACACCACTACACTATGACCAACACCACTAAACTATGACCAACACCACTACACTACGACTAACACCACTACACTACAACCAACACCACTACACTACAACGAACACCACTACACTACAACGAACACCACTACACTACGACTAACACCACTACACTATGACCAACACCACTAAACTATGACCAACACCACTACACTACAACCAACAACACTACACTACAACCAACAACACTACACTACAACCAACAACACTACACTACAACCAACAACACTACACTATGACCAACATCACTACACTATGACCAACACCTCTACACTACAACCAGCATCACTACACTATGACCAACAACACTACACTACAACCAACACTAGACTATGACGAGCACCACTACACTACAACCAACATCACTACACTACGACCAACACCACTACACTACAACCAACAACACTAAACTATGACCAGCACCACTACACTACAACCAACATCACTACCACCAACACCACTACACTATGACCAACATCACTACACTATGACCAGCACCACTACACGACGACCAACACCACTACACTATGACCAACATCACTACACTGCGACCAACAACACTACACTATGACCAACACCACTACACTATGACCAACATCACTACACTACAACCAACAACACTATACTATGACCAACACCACTACACTACAACCAACATCACTACACTATGACCAACATCACTACACTATGACCAACCCCACTACACTATGACCAACACCACTACACTATGACCAACACCACTACACTATGACCAACACCACTACACTATGACCAGCACCACTACACTATGACCAACATCACTACACTATAACCAACACCACTACACTACAACCAACACCACTACACTATGACCAACACCACTACACTATGACCAACACCACTACACTACAACCAACACCACTACACTACAACCAACAACACTACACTATGACCAACACCACTACACTACACTATGACCAATATCACTACACTACAACCAACACTACTACACTACAACCAACAACACTACACTATGACCAACACCACTACACTACAACCAACAACACTACACTACGACCAACAACACTACACTACAACCAACACTACTACACTACAACCAACAACACTACACTATGACCAACACCACTACACTACAACCAACAACACTACACTACGACCAACAACACTACACTACAACCAACAACACTACACTACAACCAACAACACTACACTACAACCAACAACACTACACTACAACCAACAACACTACACTACGACCAACACCACTACACTACAACAAATAACACTACACTACAACCAACATCATTACACTACAACAAATAACACTACACTACAACCAACATCACTACACTACAACAAATAACACTACACTACAACCAACAACACTACACTACAACCAACAACACTACACTATGACCAACAACACTACACTATGACCAACAACACTACACTATGACCAACAACACTACACTACGACCAACAACACTACACTACGACCAACAACACTACACTATGACCAACAACACTACACTACAACCAACAACACTACACTATGACCAACAACACTACACTACGACCAACAACACTACACTATGACCAACAACACTACACTATGACCAACACAAATACCATCACTATAACTATGGTGATAGTGATACTCAACCTGACTGTATGTTCTGTGTTGTAGTTTCAACAATCACTTCATTCTGGTGGTGTTGCTGGGGCTGTTGGTGATGTTCTTGGTGTTCAGGGTGACCAGTATGAGGAGAAACTGGTGGTGGTGGGTGACATACTGGAAGTTCAAGTTGAGGCGTCATCATTCTTGTGACATTGGCAGGACACTGTGGCAGTATATATGTACATTCTGGTACCAGTTCATAAGAAAGGGGATGTTGTAATAGCCCAAATTTTAGAGACACCTTAATAGATACCTAAAAAAAAAAGGATTAGAAGATAATCCAGTATATGATAAAGGATTAACATGGGAATTCATTTTATCATCAAAAATAGAAATTTGAGAAAGATTTTTTTTTCTTTTAGTTCAAATATATAAATCAATGTTTGCATTACACCCAGCCCACACTGTAATGTGGTCCTGTAGGTGTCATGACAAAAAACACTCAGTCCACACTGTAAAGTGGTTGTGAAGGTGTCACGACAAAAAGTGCTCAACCCACACTGCAATGTGGTCGTGTAGGTGTCACAACAAAAAGCATCTAGTCCACACTGTAAAGTGGTCATGTTGGCACCATGACAAAACAAACACCCAGTCCACACTGTAAATATGGTTGGTGTCAGGAAGGGCATTCAGCCATAGAAACCAAGCCAGAAACAGTCCTGTATGAACAAGACATGGTCACCTTACCCGACTTGCCTCAAACGAGACAGCTCGTCTAAGTCATGCTCGCCTAGAAAGTAGACATTAACCTTTTAGCATTTAAACCGGCCATATCCGGCCAGAATTCTCTCACCTCTAGTGAGACATATTAGCTAGCAGAGAAAGAGAGGGAGGTGGAGAGAGGGGGGAGACAGAGAGAAAGAGAGACTGAGAGGGAGAGGCGATCAGATTATCAAGCAACTGAAGTAGAAATCAATAGACTTACCGAGTTGGGAATACTATCTTTATGATGTTTCAGCTCTATAAACAGATACTCGTGGCTATATATTAGTACAGCTTTAAAAATGAAAGAGAAAAATTATATATATATATATATAGTAATAATAATAAATTTGAAGACTAAAATCCAAAGAGGGCTCGATAAGGATAAATATATATCAAATATAAAAGAACCGTAGAGCAAATATTTATTAAAATAACAGATTAAAGTTTAAGCAAAGAATCGATGCTTTCACCCTTAACGGGATCTTCTGAAACTAACAAAGTCAATCTGTAAACGCAGAAGTGGATATTTCAAAAAACGTTGCAACGTATTTGGACGCGTGTATGTATTTATTTCATTTCAATTATTACCCCTGTTTTGTATTCTATTTACTTTATTCTTAACTCTGAAGCGGAGAATCATTCGGTTTCCTAGTTAGAATTTTAGTCTACGACTTCAGTTAAACCATTTACGTGGTTTTGTCTTTGCGTGCAATTGTTCTCCACGCTCCACATACGACGTATTATCTTCGGTTTTTTTCCGCTCATTGCCAGAGAACGTCTCTACGAACCACCTAAGAGAACATTAGTCTACGACTTCTTTTATACCATAAACGTGGTTCTGTCTTTGCGCGTAATTGTTTTTCACCCCTCCAAATAATGACGTATTATATTCGTTTTTCCCCATTTTTTGCCAGGGAACGTTTCCACGAACCAAAGTATCGTCTTCCTGTCTTCCTCCGGTTGCAACGTTTTTTGAAATATTCACTTCTGCGTTTACAGATTGACTTTGTTAGTTTCAGAAGATCCTGTTAAGGGTGAACGCAGCGATTCTTTGCTTAAACTTTAATCTGTTATTTTAATAAATATATGGAGGCACATGGCTTAGTGGTTAGAGCCTTGCAATCAAAAGGTTGTGAGTTCAATTCTCAGACCGGGTGATGTGTTGTTTCCTTGAGTAAGACACTTTATTTCACATTGCTCCAGTTTACTCAGCTGTAGAAATGAGATGATAGGGACTGCGGTCCCTATCATTCCACTGCAAAGTGGTCGTGGAGGTGCCACGGCAAAAAAGCACCCAGCACTCACTGTAAAATGAGGTTGGTGTTAGGAAGGGCATCCAGCTGTAGAAATCAAGCCAGAATCAGTTCCCGTCCCACCCTTGCAAGCAGAGAAAAGTGGACGTAAAATGAAATGAAATGAATGAAAATATATATATACCATACAGTTGTACAGAAGACCCGACTTCCATTGCATACAAACCTAGTCAGTAGGCACCTCTTAACCCAATGTACACCCTCCCAGACCTCTACCCCATCCTCCTTCTCTCGTGCTGTCCACTGTGTCGATGACACAGCAGTCCACACTGTAAGGTGGCCGTGTAGGAGACACGGTGAAAAGGCTCCGATTTAGACACAGAACCAGCTATTTTGGGGGATGGGGAAAGTCAATTAAATTGACCCTGGTGAGTGACTGGTACTTTATTTTATCCATTGCCTATTATCTTTGTACATTACCATGTCATTTTAATTTAGATTGCCTCGAAAACGTAACCCTATTATGCAAGAAGCTGTCTGATGAGATTATGGCACTGGTTAGGCAGAATTGCATGGCTGCGGTCATCATTGAAATATGTATCACAGCCTTACCAATAAAGGACTTTAACATCAGAAACTACTTTGTATTTTCTTATTCTATATATATATATAATTACATAATAAACAACACAATATAATTATTCCATTACCAAAGGTTTCAGGAGACTAGATGAAACGTCCAGCTTGTTCATCAGATGAAATAGTTTTATATATATATATCATCACAGTTTTACGTCGATATATATATATCATTCATCATCACCATTGTCTATCCTCCCCACTAACATGGGTTCGACGGGAATTGTCCCACTTGAGGCAAGATTGATCGGGTGACCGTCTCTCACTCGAATAGGACTCTATCTGGCAGATTTTCTATGGCTGGATGCCCGTCCTAACACCAACCACATTTACAGAGTGGACTGGGACCCTTTTTACTGTGTCTCTTACACAACCACTTTACAGAGTGGACTGGGTGCTTTTTGTTGTGACACCTACACAACCTCTTTAGTGGATGTTTTATGGTACCAACATAACTTTACAAAGGGTGGTGTGAGTGGAAGTGGGAGGATGGAGTAGGTGTAGTAGGGTGGGGTGTATATTTGGTTAAGAGGTGCCTACTGACTAGGTTTAACTTCATATGTAAGGGAAGGTGGGTGTTCTCTATTACTGCATAGTGCCAAAGGTCTCGATCCAGTGACATTGTCTTCGAGAGGTGTGAGTGTGTAAGGTCAGTTTTTATCATGTCATCCCAGGTTTTTCTGGGTCTACCTATTCCGTAGCTTCCATCAATTTTGATCGCCCTGCACTTTTTTATACAGCTGTCTTTTATGCGCATCACATGACCATACCAATTTAATCTCCTCTCAGTAAACTGCATCTGATCCCTAAAGTTTAAGCAAACAATTTCTGCTTTCACCCTAAAGTGGTGCATATTATACATATGCTTCATCTTCAGCCTCTGCCCGTGGGAAGTCGGGTCTTCTGTATTACTGTGTAACGCCAGAGATCCTGGTCCTGTGTCATCGCCTTTGAGAGGTGCAATTGGGCAAGGTCAGCTTTTATGACCTCATCCCAAGTCTTCCTGAGTCTCACCACTCCACGACTTCCATCGACTGAGTACTCTGCACCTTTTTATACAGCAATATATATATATATATATATATATAGTCCTCTCTGGATGTTGGTTTTTCTATTTATTATTATTACTACTATAGGGCGGTGGATTGGCAGTATCGGTAGAGGGTCGGACGCCATGCTTTGACGTATAGAGTTACGGCCCTTGCCATTCTGAGTTCAAATCCTGCCGAGCTTAACTTTGCCTTTCATAATTACGGGGTCGATAAAATAAAGTACCAGTAATGCACTGGGTAATTGCTGGCCTTGTGCCAAAAGTAGAAACAATTATTATTACTACTATATATATATATATATATATATATATGCCGAGGACATGCATAGACTGAAGAGAAATGAAGCAACCATGCTTCATTGGATGTGCAATGTAAGTGTGAGAGAAAGGCAGCGCTTGGACAAGTTGGGGGAGAAGCTGGTTTTAATAGGAATCTGAGGTGGTGTGCAGGAGAAAAGACAGCATTGGTATGGACATGTGATGTACATGGATGATGATCGCTGGGTGAAGAAATGCCAGGAAATTCAGTGGAAAGAAGCTGCAGTAGAGGTAGACCAAGACAGAACTGGGCAGAGGTTATGAGAGCTGACCTCAAATCTCTGAGACTCAGAGGAGATGAAGGAACATGAGGAGCAGAGAGATGCTGTTCTGAGAAAGACCCAACAAACCCATGCAAGCATGGATAAACAAATGTAAAAACGATGATGATAATTATATATATTAAACAAATAGTAGAAGGGAAAAAAATACAGTAGAAAATGCTGGAGGGATTTTTTCAGTATAATATCAAAACATTTATTTATAAAGTGGGGATTTCCGCATTTAATTGTGGTACCGGTTTCAGCATTATATACTTTTTCAATGACGGAAGTGTAAAGTGCAGTTAGATTGCATATTTAAATGAATAATAATAAAATGGAGAAGAAAAATTATTAGTTTTTACATATTTAGAAAGGAAAGTTCATGTTTCTGTTCAATGCTCTCTTTCGCTCTCTGCTATTTGACCAACAGAGGAGGTAGTAGTTTAAATATGTATGTAAAGACTAATAATTTTTCTTCTCCATTTTATTATTATTCATTTAAATATGCAATCTAACTGCACTTTACACTTCCGTCATTGAAAAAGAATATAATACTGAAACCGGTACCACAATTAAATGCGGAAATCCCCACTTTATAAATAAATGTTTTGATATTATACTGAAAAAAATCCCTCCAGCATTTTCTACTGTATTTTTTTCCCTTCTACTATTTGTTTATATATATCAACTCGTGTGTCACTTTTCTACATTATATATATATTGTATTGGTGTGTAATGTTTAGTTACTGAATTTGACTTGGCAATGCCTTGAGGGTCGATTAAATTCACCTGGTGTATTACTGGCACTTTATTTTATCAACTCCGTAACGATGAAAGGCAAAGCTAATAACTGCGGAATTTCAACTCAGAATGTAAAGGGCCATAACTCGATGCTGCAAAGCATGTTTGATGCTTTACTTATACTGCCAATTCTCTGCCATTTAAATAATGGTTTCTGATTTAAGGATAAGGCCAACAATTTTGGGGGAAGGGAAAATCGATTACATCAACCCTAGTGCATTACTGGTACTTTATTTTATTGACCCTATAAAGATGAAAGCAAAGCTAACCTTGGCAGGATTTGAACTCAGAACATAAAGGGATATAATTATATGCCACAAATCATGTCTGATGCTCTACCAATTACTGCCAATTCCCTACCATTTAAATGGTTTCGGATTTAGGCACAAGGCCAACAATTTGGAGGAGGGGAAATTCGATTAAATTCACCCATGTGCATTACTGGTACTTTATTTTATTGACTCGGTGAGGATGAAAGGCAAAGCAAACATCATCACAATTTCTACTGAGAACATAAAATAACTATATTATGCTGCGAAGCATGGCGTCCGATGCTCTACCAATTACTGCCAATCCACCAATGAAATAATCTAACAGTTAAAATTGTATAAAACTGAAGGCAATATAGAAGTGTAATTACTTATGTTGTTATATAACCTCTTGTTGATAGTGTAATGTATGGCATCATACTGTAAATATACATCCACAGAAAGAGGTACATCACAGTGGTTGATTACAGCACCAAAACATATCGTATCATTCTCTTTGGTTTTCAGTTTACTGGAAATTATCTGTGAAAATAAACATTTTTTTTTAAATTAAAATTTGATCAAATAATTAGAATTACTTGAAAGCGTTGCTTTATTATTTTTTTTTTTTAACAGTGTATTTTGTTCTACTTTCGGGTCCCAAATAATAGGGGTTAGTTAAAAAAAAAAAAAAAAAAAAAAAAAAAAAAAAAAAAATCGGTAATTTTTCTAGTTTGTCTCCATTGATTTTCCTAATAACCAGAATTAGTCATCTAGTTTATATATTGAGACACCAACCCATTCTATTTATTTTATAACATATGGGATTTCTAGTAATGTACTTATTTGGGGTCATGTATAATGTTTTTTAATGTCTAATGAAAATTAATTGTCACAGGAATGCTACCACTTAACCCTTTAGCATTTACATTACTCTATATATACTGTTGTATTTTTGTGGTAAAGGCTTTATCTTACATAATTATCTCATAATATCGAATCTACAAGATTTTGATGTTATTTATTTTAAGAACAATATCTTAACATAAGTATGAGCGGCCAATTACAGCCAGCTTGAACACAAAGAGGTGAGAGAATTCTGGTCGGATACAGCTGGTTTAAATGCTAAAGGGTTAAAATGAAATTTCGCCAGAGATAGATTACCAAATTAAATAAGAATATGTATTAAGCATGTATATATATACATGCTTAATACACATAAATATATACATGTGTGTATACATGCTTAATACACACAATATATATATATATGTATACATGCCTAATACACAAATATATATATATATGTGTATATATTAACCCTTTAGCATTCACATTAATTTTCAAATGTCATGCTTATCTATTCACATTATTTTGAGTTAATCATACTCAAGAGGGTTATCAATTTTATTTGTTAGTAATTTTCTTAATTTTCTATGTGCAGACTTGAAATACCAATAATTTACAATTGTATATTTTTACTGATTTTTTTTGTTAAATTTGACTTTTATGGGCAGGTGAAATTAATTAACAGGTGTAAAAGTAACGACTTTATGCATAAACACAAAAATGTAAACTTTATCTGACTTACCTGTTAGATCTGTTACAAAAAATATCCAACAATGACCTAGATCAAAGGTTGTCAACGGGGGGCATATGCACGTTTGGGAACACCAGGGGGGAGCAAGGTCCCATTAGGGGGGTGATGGAAGGCTCTTTACTTTGGTAAGTTTTATAAGCCATATTTGTATGTCTTTGAGACAGAAATTCACTAAAAACCACAAGATATATCTCCACCGTTTCTTTCCATGGCATCCAACTTACAATATTGTTCGGATTTGTCAACCCCGCCCATATTTAATATAGGAGAGGTTGATTAAAGGCTTACCTTCAGCCCCAACTCCTGGTCGTTGGTTAGAAGATAGGAACAAAATTTGCCGTTTGTCTTTGTACAATGTGGCTAACATGTTCCCTTTTTGCACTTGGAGAATGTCCCCTCTCTTTTTAAATTTTGTGACTTTTATTTCTAGGGGTAGCCCTTTGCGATTCCCCATTATTGTACTGCAGGTGTACGTATTTACGAGAGCAAGATCCTCTGCTAGAAGCACTGAAGAAAATAAACGGTCAAAATATGTGTGTCTGTGTTGAGAGTGGAAGGGTTCAGTCAGAGACCACACAATCCATTTTTTCTCTCTCCGTTGTGTTTCTTTCCTGTGTAAACATCAAAGTTTTGCACAGTAGCCTGTGTCTAATTCACAGGGTTCCCACACCTTGATGCCCCAATTGGTGGGTTTAGCTGGCATATATTGTCTGAAATGTACTCTACCCTTATACCCAATCATAGCTTCATCAACACTAAGATTTTTCCCAGGTATATATACTGTTTTAAATTTTTCAGATAGCATTTTAATTAATGGTCGAACTTTATACAGAGGGTCATAATTCAAATCATTTCTACCAGAGGCATTTGAAGTATCAACCAGATGCAAATACTGGTTTAATTTTGGAATAGCTTGTTTTTGCCATAATATATAAGGGTCACTAAACCTTATATCAGTGCTCCAGTAATTCCAGTCTTGGAAATTATTTTATACCAAACATAATATTTATGGTAAAAAATGCTTGCATCCCCGCAGCATCTGTCGGTCGCCATAACAGATCGGGTTTTCTTCGATTTGAAATCTGTTGTTGGGCATATCGATTAGTCTCTTTTGCCACAACTTCGAAGAAAGTTTGTGGCAAAAACAAAAAGAAATAATCCAGTGCTTTAGCATCGGGAGCTAATGTGTGTTGTGGACCGGTATTTTCAATAAAATGGGGAACATGTATAGGTGTGGTATTTTTCAATCACGTTGCTGTAATATTTTCAAAGGTGTCCTTGAGATCTCCGTTTTCACTTTAGTGTGGGGTTATTGGCCGTTTTCGGCCGGATTGAACAAATGAAGGGAATAATTGCGGCCGGTTTTGGCCGTTTTGAACACTAAAGGCTTAATACACACAAAAATATATATGTGTGTATACACACAAATATATATATATATATATATATGTGTATACATGTTTAATACACACAAATATATATGTGTGTGTATATACATGCTTAATACACACAAATATATTTGTGTGTGTGTGTGTGTGACTATTGGAGACTGGAGAGTATGTTGTCATTTGTTAAACAAGTCTGCCATGATGTATTTCATAATGTGTGTCTTTTATCTCTTCTATAACGTTCAACATTCTCACAGCTAACTTTCCTACAACCTCTAATAACAGCACAATATTATCTAGTATACCACAGTGGTCATCTCTCCAATGTCTTATATACCACAGTGGTCATCTGTCTAGTATGTCTTATATACTGCAGTGGTCATCTGTCTTGATCATAGCTATCATAACCCTTCCCACTACATGTCTATTATAGCTCCACCCACTATCTACCTTAAGTATATCTATTATAGCTCCACCCATTAACTGCCTCAAGCATGACTATCATAACCCCTCCCACTACATGTCTATTATAGCTCCACCCACTATCTACCTCAAGCATGACTATCATAACCCCTCCCACTACATGTCTATTATAGCTCCACCCACTATCTACCTTAAGTATATCTATTATAGCTCCACCCATTAACTGCCTCAAGCATGACTATCATAACCCCTCCCACTACATGTCTATTATAGCTCCACCCACTATCTACCTTAAGTATATCTATTATAGCTCCACCCATTAACTGCCTCAAGCATGACTATCATAACCCCTCCCACTACATGTCTATTATAGCTCCACCCACTATCTACCTCAAGCATGACTATCATAACCCCTCCCACTACATGTCTATTAAAGCTCCACCCACTAGCATGTCTATTATAGCTCCACCTACTAGCATGTCTATTATAGCTCCACCTACTAGCATGTCTATTATAGCCCCATCCACAAACTGCCACTTGCATGTCTAGCTCCACCCACTAATTGCCCCTAGCATGCCTATTATATAGAAACCATGATGGATGTAGCCTGATGATGTACATCAACCCCACACCAGTAATTGGTGCAGGTGATTGTTTATCCAGGATGTGTGTGGTTTAACTCTTCCTTGAGTGGTCTGTGTCTGGTGAATGAGGACGATTGTAGGTGTATAGTTTATGTTTGCTTGAGTATATGGTTGGCTTTGGTTTAATCTGGGTGTAGTTATGCTCAACTTAAGACAATATACAGTCTTAGCCATATATTATTCCTATTTTTTCCTCAAGCAGATTAAGACAGTATATGATGTTATCCACATATATTACAGTTATTTTTTTCCTCAAGCAGCTTAAAACAATATATGATCTTAGCCACAGTTTTCCCCTCGTGCAGGTTAAGACATTATATGAAGTTATCCATATATATTACTGCTATTTATCCCCTCAAGCAGGATAAATCCTGGTTAACAAAGAAATATGAAAAATGAACTAACCTTTTTTAGAAAGATTCCTTGGCAATGCACAGCAGTGCACATGTCATTGACATCACAGTGAACTCTCAGCTTATTACTGATACTGTTGTGTAGTTGTTGAAAACCACAGTTATTAGCATCTGCATATCCATTGACAAAGAAGGACAGAAGTATGCAGATAACTGGAAAAAAATTAATTAATATATGTCATAAAATAGCAAATATTTGAAATGGAGCAATAGTAGCACAATTGACTTCCGGTAGATTTGGATGACATTGGTTAGAAATAAAAGGGTAAAAGATATATTCCAAACGTCTAAATTTTGCCATAATAATTGTTTCTACTTTTGGCACAAGGCCAGCAATTACCCAGTGCATTACTGGTATTTTATTTTATCGACCCCGTAAGGATGAAAGGCAAAGTTAACCTCAGCGGGATTTGAATTTAGATCATAAAGGGAGGTAACTCTATGCTGCAAAGCATGGTGTCCAACCCTCTACCGATACTGCCAATCCACTGCTTAAATCTTGCCATAATAATGGGGTTTGAAAATATTGTTACTGGAAGTAAATCTATTCAATTTTCCACCACCATTACAAATGAAACTTAAGGGTCAGTCTGCCACATGGTCTTGGCTGACAAGATGGAGAAGATATTGCCCCAGAGGATGACACACTGGTACAACCACTCTACCTGGCACAGCTTACACTTGTGAGTATCCAACTCTACTTCAATAGCAGTAAGCATGGATGTGGTCTGGGAACCAAGATGTCCACTGCCACAGGCTCAACCACAAACCTATCAGAGAGCCGCCAATACTTGGACAGTTTGCCCTTCTCAACATGTTGGCCAGCTAAATGCACCAGGTTGTGGCAACACACAGAATCTCAGATGAGGGCTCTACCACTGTGGAATGGGAAGTTTGTCATGCCGTCTGGCCTTTTGCTATCTCCTCAGTCCAGGCCTGCAGACTCGAGCTGGAAAGGAAAGCCTACAGTGTCCATACCATGCTTTATAATCTCGTTGAGAGTAGCATGGTATGGAAGATGGCTAGCACTATAATGGCATGACAGTGGGTGAAGACTGAAAGAATCTACAGTGGATCTGTAGCAATATTTGTGACAGCAGTAACTATATAAACACAAACCACAAACAGGCAACATAGACAGCAGTAGCTATATAAACACAAACCACATAACATGTTTAAGACAGCAGAAGCTATATAAACACAAACACATAGACAACATATTTAAGACAGCAGCAGCGATATAAACACAAACCACATAACATGTTTAAGACAGCAGAAGCTATATAAACACAAACACATAGACAACATATTTAAGACAGCAGCAGCGATATAAACACAAACCACATAACATGTTTAAGAGAGCAGTGATCATTATCATCACTGTTTAACGTCCATTTATTCATGCTAGCATGAGTTAGACCAAAGGTTCTCAACGGGGGGGGGGGGCTTGAGGGGGGGGGGGTAGGGGAGCTGGAAGACTCTTTACTTTGGTACGTTTTATAAGCCATATTTGTATGTCTTTGAGACAGCCAGTGTGAATGCATTTGAATGAGCTTGCAGACAGCATAACTATAGTCTGACTGCAGCTGTGAGCAGGTGTGCAGGTGTGTCTAGACATTAACCGGTACAGTTAGAATCTTATCTTTCCTTCACTGATAAAAATGTATTTCATGCCTGAAATTATTGACTCAACCGTAACGAGTTAACACTATGTAGATCTATTTTATTCCCTATTGTATAAATAATATTACAAATAAAAAGGACCACATACAACACATAAGCAGGTAATACATGCATCTAAGACCACATACAACACATAAGCAGGTAATACAAACATCTAGGACCACATACAACACATAATAAGGTAATACACACATCTAGGACCACATGCAACACATAAGGAGGTAGCACACAGATATCTAGGACCAGATAAAACACACAGGCAGGTAGCACACACATCTAAGACCACATACAACACATAAGCAGGTAATACAAACATCTAGGACCACATACAACACAATCAGGTAATACATACATCTAGGACCACATACAATACATAAGGAGGTAATACACACATCTAGGACCACATACAACACACAAGCAGGTAATACATACAGCTGGGACCACATGCAATACATACATCTAGGACTAGATACAACACACATTGTATCATGTGCTACGGATGACGCAAGAGCAATGGTCGGCCAACATAAGGGCTTCGTCACTCTTCTGAAGAGAGAAAATCTATCTGTATTTGTTGTTCATTGTGTCATTCATCGACAACACTTGGCTGCGAAGAAATTCAACAAGCCTCTGAGCAAGTCCTTGCAGGTGGCCATTGATGTCATCAATTTTATCAAACGCCATTCCATCAATGAACAAATTTTCCAGCAACTGTGCCAAGATAATGACGAAGAATTCGTCAAGTTGCTCCTTCATACTGAGGTGAGGTGGCTTTCAAAGGGCAAGTGCTTTACTCACTTCTTTGAACTCTTCGACTCTTTCATTGAGTTTCTGCGAGGGCGCAACACAGAACTGTACAAGAAAACCCTCGATGTGAGGCAAGACTGCGCCTACCTCACCAACATCTTCGAGAAATGCAATAGCGTCATTTTGGCTTTGCAGGGGAAGAAGATCACCTTGCTTAAAGCAAGGAATGCTGTGAAAACATTCCTGGCCAAATTGAATATCATCGAAAGGAATCTTTGTTGACGGGAATTCAATAATTTTCCTAGTGTCGCCAATGTTCAAAACATTGTAAGCGATGACCAACTCCAAATTTATACCACTCACCTCCGTGCGCTACAAGACAACATGAGAGAACGGTTTGTCGACCTTTTGCCGATGGACATCCCAATAGCAGATGCTTTCATAGCTAACGTCGACGATTTGGACGTTAAATTTCAAGAAGAATTCATTGAATTTCAAGCAGATGACATGATCAAAATTAGATTTCCCAAAATAGGTGAACCCCTTTTTGGGATGCAAGAGGAAATTCAGCGTTGATTTCCACACCTACATGCAGAGGCTAAGAGATTTGCTCTGCCTTTTCCAAGCTCATACTTAGTCGAGAGGAGGTTTGGTGTTGTTTCCAGACTGCACAGTAAGGCTCGCAACCGCTACAATGTAATTACACGCGGAGATCTCTGGCTACATCTTAGGAAAATTGAGCCTCACGTCGAAGAGTTAGCTAGACTCCATGAAGTTCAAGGGTCCCATTGAAATGAAGTCAAAGTTAAAGTAAGTTGATTTATCTGAAAACTTGGATATGCTATTGTTACAAAGCAAACTAACAATTTTTTTATTTGTAGTTACAGTCTGACTGGACTGGAAACCATCTACTACAATTCAATTATTCATTTGTTGTATATATTTTACCATTTATTAATAAATATACCCTCCCGCGTGGTCATGAAAACCCTCTTCCGTGGTCTCTAAGCTCACAAAGCAGGGGGACATCAAGTTAGATATCAACATTTATTCTGTCCGTTTCATTAAAGGGAAAATTGGAAAGCTTTGAAATGATATAATTGCCACTTTCTTCCGGATAAGAGCACTCTTGGGATAGACAAGAGTTGCTCTTGTATAAATGTTCAAAATAGCTGGTATCGCCTGGTGGGAACACAACAAATTCAACTGGTCCTTATTCATAAAAAAGAACATTTATGTTCCTCTTTTTGAAATTTATATATTTCCTTTCAAGGAATGTATTTATACTCTCAGCTGCCTGAATATTGTTAATCAATTTTTTAGTAATCTACTGATATCAAAATCAGTAGTATATTGACAAATGGAAAAATAGGGGGGGGGGGGCGTTTCGTGATTTCAAGGGACAAAAGGGGGCGTTTGGCCTAAATGAGCTGAGAACCTGTGAGTTAGACAATTTGTTCCATTGAAAAACAAGTGAGGTGAGGTGATCATGTCTTGCTCATATGGAACTGTTTCTAGCTTGTTTTCTATAGCTGGATGCCCTTCCTAACGCCAAACATTTACAGTGTGGACTAGACGAGAACAGTAACTATTTAAACACACACAGGCAACACATTTAAGAGAGCAGTAATTATTTAAACACAAACGCCCAGTAGATGGGACTAAGTCCTAAACAGACAACCAGAGACATGATAAAAATACACCCAGTCTATGCAATAAAATGGTGGGGGTGAGTGGAATAATATACAGCTATGAAAAACAAAACAAAAAAAAACAAGCATTTTTTTTGTTTGTTTTTTTTTTGCTGTTTTTCTATTGCAGTGTAAGAGAGCAAGGTGTAAAATGGTGAGGGTTTTATCCAGCACTTTATTTTTTTCTGGGACACTTATCAGTCAATAAAAATAATATAAAACAAGCCTAAAACATCTTGAATGTTTTATCATCAACAAACATTTCATTCATATCATGTCCTGTTTGTTTTTCTCTTGTTTTTATAGTTAGGTTTTATGACAATGACATGTGAGGGAGGGGGGGGGGACACGGTAGACATGTGATTAGTGAATTTGTATTGAGGAAGGCTGGAGGTAGTGAGTAGGTGGTTCATACTGAGCACATGAATTATTTAAGCAAGCAACATGTGACAATGTGATTTGGGAAGGGTGATGATAACCACCTATTTTTGGATGAACATAATGGCATTTCATTTTTAAAATTGAATCAGCACCCATCATCACAATATGGTGGTGATCTTACTGTTTAAAAAGGTCATAGTTTGTGAAATGTCATTTGTACTATGAGGAACTACTAAACATTTTACTGTAAATATATACCCTGAAGAGAGATATAAACCACAGTAAACAAGTACCATATAAGCGATAGAGACTATATCACAATAGTTACTATAGTCCACTACATAGTAAAGAGATACTATAGTACTATACAGTAATACAGACCACAGTTCAAACCATCTAGCCAGTATTTGAGAGACCTGGTGTTTGATTCCTTATAGCAGCTGATGGCAACTTCTTTTTCTGTCTTTAAGGGTCTTCACCCTATTTTATAAGTTATTTTATAGCATCACCACACATCAGCACATCATTCATCATCATTGTTTTATGCCCATTTTCCACACTAGCATGGGTTAGACGAGTTGTGGGCAATGCTAGGTCAGGTGACCATGTCTTGTTCATACAGAACTGATTTGGGCTTGGTTTCTATAGCTGGAGGCCCTTCCTAACGCCAACCTCATTTACAGTGAGTACTGGCTGTTTTTGTCATAACACCTACATGTCCACTTTACAGTGTGTACTGGGTGCTTTTTGTCATGACACCTACATGACCACTTTACCATGTAGGCTGGGTGCTTTTTGTCATGACACCTACGCATTAATATTACATCTACAATAAACATACTTTAAATTAATGTAGACAATATATCATACCCAGGCTAATGGTAACTTCTTTTTCCATTTTTAAGAACCTTCACCCTATTTTGTAGTATCTCTCACATGAGCACATCATTATTTAGACTAACATTTAGTATTTCTTGAAACGCCATCTGATATTGCTTGTTACAAGTGTATCATCAATGTTTGTTTTATACTCAATTCTTTTCTAGAAGACAATATATTATACCCAGAGTAATGGCAACTTCTTTTCCTGTCTTTGGGTCTTCACCCTATTTTATAAGTTATTTTATAGCATCTCTGTGCCTGAACACACCACTCTTTATTTTAAATTCACCCCACCCACCTCCCAGCCATTTGAAAAGTCCGAGAGATGGGCTACATATATATATATATCTTCTTTGCCCACTTATTCCTAAGAGGGTTGTGGGAGCAAAGTCCTCAAACATTCCTTCCAGCAGGTCCTGTCTGAAGCAACCGTCTCCAACTGATCTG
>OZ024741.1:264865027-264872527 GCA_964016885.1 Eledone cirrhosa
CCTTTGATTAAAATGAAATATACTTATCCAAGTACCCTGGGCAATTTAGTTTCAGAATATATATATGGTTATGGGGGTCTATCTGCAAAACCATAGGAAGAGTTCGTGAACAAACAAACAGGAACTACAATTTTATATATATACTATCTGACCCGTCCGGCTGGCGCTTGGCTAGGTATACCGGCATTTTATCTTTTCAGGAATCCCTCCTCCACTCCAGTGCAAAGATACAGCACTCCCTCTCAAGTCAGCGAGAGGGGGGCGGGGGTTAACGTACTCTGATGTTGGGTTTGAATAGTTAAAAATCGGACTCAGTTTTGCAAGGACCTGTATGGCACACTAATGCTGT
This sequence comes from Eledone cirrhosa, assembly GCA_964016885.1. Lineage (NCBI taxonomy): Eukaryota > Metazoa > Mollusca > Cephalopoda > Octopoda > Eledonidae > Eledone > Eledone cirrhosa. The sequence goes on from OZ024741.1 coordinate 264,865,377, forward strand.
AATGCAATGTAGATGAAATCAGCTTGTGAACTCACCTGCTCCAATCTGGCTTGTTCTGTCTGTGCTGCTCTCCTGCCTTCTGCGCGGGACCTCAGTTGCTGAAGGCGAGACTGGCGCTGTTCTTGAGACTGGGCTGATCGAATGGCTCTCGCTTGAGTCCTCATCTGCTGAAGGCGACGTTCATGATCATCTTCAGACTCTCTTGCTCTAGTAACATTTTGTCTTCAGATCTTGCGGCCAGGCTGGGACTTTTTGGGTGGCATATCAGCAGTAACAATAACGATAAGCCGTCTGTGCTTTCGTGAAATAAATAGGTTTGTTTATATTTTGTTTTTGTGTATGCAAAAATATCTGTACACGAATATATATATTAAAATAACAGATTAAAGTTTAAGCAAAGAATCGCTGCTTTCACCCTTAACGGGATCTTCTGAAATTTAAAAAAATCAATCTGTGAAAACAGAAGTAAATATTTCGAAAAACGTTATCTAATGCAGACAGCCAGACATACAGAGACATATTATAAGGGCGCAACGTCATAGCTATGTATCTATCTAAAAAGACAGACTAAGAAAGAGTGAGGAATGTCGTATAACCGGTTACTTCTATTGTGCAAATTTGGTGCTGTTTGGTCCAGCCGTTTGGCGAAAAGTTTGTTACATGCATACGGTCGTCAGCTTTATATTATAATATACACACACACACACATATATATATATATATATATATATATATATATATATATATATATATATATATATATATATATATATATATATATATATAACTACATATATATATATATATATATATATATATATATATATATACACACACACACAACTAATACCTTAACACTTCACACAAAGTAAAATATTTTGTTTTAAACATTATCTAACCCAGAAAAAAGAGAAAAAAAACAAGGAAAAAAATATTTTTCTTCCTAATAATCGTTTTTTTCTCCCTATTTACATATATATATATATATATATGTGTGTGTGAGCGGAACAAGTAAACATTAAACAATCTTTTAAATAAATTAAAATCCGATTTAAATATTTACCTCTTTTAGTGCCATGACCGTACGGTTTCGCTTATCAAAAGATTGGAAATTCAGAAAATTTCCAATGGAAAGATATAGCTCTTCAGATAGCTTTTCCAAATCTACTAGACATAAGTCCGTATAGATGTAGATATATCACCCTCTGCCCAGTGAATGAATAAAGCCGTTAAAATGACCCACACACTTTAGTACCATAGAACAACCACTATTATAGACAACATATATATTTCCGTGGGTACCTAGTACCTACTGTGATATCTATATCATTTATCTAATTCTCCTTAATGTAGAGAAAAAAATGCTGTATCATGCTGCTATTTCTAGCAGCATGAAATATCAGCGAGTCTATAATTCCCGCTATTTCTAACGGTCCAATAAGTGTGTGGGTCATTTTAACGGCTTTCTTCATTCACTGGGCAGAGGGTGATATATCTTCATCTATACGGACTTATGTCTAGTAGATTTGGAAAAGCTATCTGAAGAACTATATCTTTCCATTGGAAATTCTCTGAATTTCCAATCTTTTGATAAGCGAAACCGTCGGTCATGGCACTAGAAGAGGTAAATATTTAAATCGTATTTTAATTTATTTGAAAGATTGTTTAATGTTTACTTGTTCCGCTCATATTTACAGTTCTGGTATCTCAAATTAGAACCATAGAACAACCACTATTATAGACAACATATATATTTCCGTAGGTACCTAGTACCTTCTGTGATATCTATATCATTTATATATATATATATATATATATATCGAGTGAAATTTTGTCAGTTATTCCGGTGATTTGATTAGGCATACACTGTATTTAAGATTGAGTGACACAACTGCGAGTGATTAGCAATCTTTAGACATCCTAATCAATGAAACAATTGTTAATACTGTAAATAAAACCCTTTTTGTACTGTTGACCATGTTATTTTCACTCTTTCACTATATATATATATAAAGATATGATGAGGGTAGGAATATTATTAGTATGAAAATAAATATTAAATATATACATATGTATTGGTTAAATCACAAATGGTTAAAGTAGGACGAAAGAATATAATGATAAATAACTTATAAAAGATAAATTAATAAATTAGAAGTTAGGTCAGGGGTTAAGAGATACAGGATAGGATTCAAAGGAAGAGGTGAAATAGCTTTAGGGAGGGAGAATGAAAGAAAGTGAAAGAGAGTGAAAGAAAGGTTAGGAGGTTTATGATGTTGATTTAGTGATTAGTTGGTTTGTTGACAGTTAATAATAGTGAGTTGGTATGTAGTTATTATAATAGACTCTGGGTGGTTCAGCTTGAATTATGGGATTTTGGGATCGAATCCTGCTGGTTTGAAATTTGCGAATTTAGTAACTGCTTTGTGCCTACAGAAAATTTATCGTCCTATTTTGCTGCTAAGCAGTATTTTGCCATACTTTAAAATATGGAACAGCTAATCCTGTATTCTTGGTTTGTATCTTTAAGCTGCCAGATTTTATTGGCCAGCGTTGTTGTGCTTTCTAGTCTACGGTTCTTCATAGAATGTCTGTGAACAGACCATCTTTTTTTAACTCCCCAGCAATCTTTAGACATCCTAATCAAGGAAACAATTGTTAATACTGCAAATAAACCCTTTTTGTACTGTTGACCATGTTATTTTCACTCTTTCACTATTATAACTCCAAGATTAACCTGCATAGGAATTCCCGAGAACTCGCCACCTAACTAAGGAAACCTCTTGTTGAGTCAAACAACGCCGTACGTTAAAACTATCCACAATGCAGAGTACTCAACCTCTAACTGGAGTACCTATAACGATAATTTATCCCAAATATATATATAGAGAGAGAGGGGGGGAACAGAACTAGAGGTGTGAGAGAGAGAGAGGTGGGGGAGATAGACTGTGAGGTAGATAAACAAACGAAAAGACCACTTAAGAAATGCGTCATGCACATATTCTATAAACATACATGTGAGTGTATGTGTGTATGTATCTGTATGTGTGCATGTTTGTGTATGTGTGTGTATGTATGCGTATGTATGTGTATGTGTGTGCGTGTGTAACATGTACGAATTCTTTTATGTAGAAATGTCTTCTACGTGACTAGAACTGTTTCATTCACAGGATATATATATATTTCTTTTCGACTGGAAACACATCTGTATAGGCCTTAATAATTGCTGTTTACCTTCTTCATGTAAATTCATAGCTAGCCTTCTCACTTTCTTATGCCTTTTATATCTATACTAGCTAAACTACCCGTCCTTTGGACGGTTCAAGTAGCTTTCGATGTAGCTCATTAAACTAAACAAAGTAAATTTGAATACATAGAAGAAAAACGTAGTTTATGTAAACATGAAAACCTTAGGCACTATTCCAGCGAAATAATTAATATGTGAGCTCGGTGTCTTTTTTGACAACAGTAAAAGCGCATCATGAAATAGAGGAGTGAAGTGAATAATAGACACTATTATGTACAAAGCATAATATTGTAAAAGTTATGACATCACTTAATGTATGAACATCAAGCTTGAAACGATAAATTATACAATGTCAAATCTATAACTTAACTTAGTAATCTGTTAGAAATTGCTGGTTGTGAAATATATAAAATAATATTGTTAGTCTCAAGGAAGCGTACCTTTTGTTTCAAGTACAAAGAGTAAATTAAAATCCGAATGAGCCGAATTACGAAAGATAACTCTTGTCTTACTTAATCACAAAAATTCACACAAATAACCGAAACTTTTTTAATGTCTCCAAAGGCCTCAATATCGATTTTTGAAAGCCTTTGTAGATCATGCACATGTTTTGTGCAAGGAGAAGCTCTGTAAAAAATTTCAAAGAAATCGCATGAATGGTTTAGAATATATGAGCCCTCATTAAAAATTGTCCACACACACACATACAGAAAACTTCATCTTTATATATATACAGATATCTACAAAAGTCAGCTCGAGAGTAGCACAGTGGAGACTGGGGTTAGCTGGACACGCTCACCGACATCCATAGTTGACACTGCACTCAGTGCTCCTGTGGGAGCCCCTGCATGGACACACTGGAAGAGGGATACCGAGGTTGACATATATTGATGCCCTAAGGCCAGACACTGGTCACTTGGAGACGCAGGACATGGTAGCTGTGGGACAGAGACCGCTGGAGAGAACTCATCCATGGATCTCGGGAATTTTACCCGCCCTAGAAATCTACACATGGTCTTGGATTCGTTAAGCTAGGTAATATTAACTGGGGTGTACAAAAAAACTCATACCATTTTAAAGTAATTCCAATCGTGTAGGTTATAAATCGTATGTACTTTTCTAAAATATGTCCAAACTTCTGAGCCGTTTTATTGCTTCAGCTGGGATTCTTGTTTCTAATATAGAGTCAACTATTTTCCTATATGAAGGATGTCTATAAAGTTCTCCCCAAGTTATATAAATTGGATATTTTCTCTATTGGAGATCTCCATACATTTTTATAGTATAAAGATTTGAAGGAATTTCTTTCTTCTCTCCTTCCATGCTCGTATTAAATCTATTATTTACTTTTTCCTATTACAATATATAGAAACAAACTTGGGCCCTAATTAATTCCTCTAAGTTCATAATTCATTTAACCTTATCTTCATTTACCTTATCTTCATAATATATTTTATTTTAATAATACATTTTAATAAATTCCTTTCCGCACATCTTAATAAATAAACCTTAAATAAATAGTATTCTTAATTCCTTTTTCTTTAATCATAAGCATCACCATTCATAAACCTCATTAACTTTTAATTTCTTAATTTCTTTAAAATTATGTATTATCTTACAACGATTTTATTTTTATTTTTCTCTATGAGACAGTGTTTCTCAGTATTAAGGTTATCTCTCTCTCTCACTCATTTTCTCCTCCTCTCTCATCCTTCCTTCTTATACTCCTCCTCCGACATCCTTTCCTTATTATTATATTTTTTTCTTCTATCTATATTCTTTCTTCCTCTTCCTTACCTTTTCTTTCCCTCTTCCTTTCCTTTTTTCCAATCTCATATATCCATCTTATTTTATTTTCCATATGTTGATTTAAGACTTCACTGCTCGCAAGTGTTTTTTAAGCTTCATATCATGTCTCCCTATTTTATCTGATGAGAACGCAAATATCATCCCATAATGATATTTGTTTTTGAAATACGCATAATAAAATACATGGAACTCTTTTAACCATCTTTTGATTTTATATTATATATATATATATAAATTAGGCGAGAATCGTATTTCGGTGGGTAGAAAAAGCGAAACGTAACGCAAATCAGAATCATGCTGGAAAGCGCTCCATAGTTTAAAAAACCAGAGCTATAAACATATGTTATAAACGCCATGTATATATATATATATATATATATATATATATATATATATATATATATATATATATATATATATGTAGCGGTTGTCTCCCTTGTTTTGATTGGGATCTAGACGGGAAGTGGAACCCTTTCTGCAACTTCCGGTCAGAGCCCTATAAAACTAACAACTTTAAGCTTCCTTTCTCTCTTTGCCTTTTCGGCACCAGGTCGAAGAGCCTCTCATTTGGCTCTGCCATTAATTTGGCCAACAGGCGCCTGGCCTTAGCCAGGCGCCCTCTGCCAGCCGCGTTTGCCTGGCAATCAAAACGGTAACTACTAACTTTGTTTCATTCTAACATCTATCTTTGACATGTCAAGTATTCTATCTACCGTTAATTAAATATTATATACACAAACCATGTCTCGTTTTGTTACATTCATACAACTCAGTATCATCGCTATATTGGTGACCCCGACGTGATACGAACACGCAGCCGTTCATCGCTATAAGGGTCACCCCCCCCAAAAAAAGAAAAAAATAGCACATCTGGTTTTGTGAGTAACATTACGAATACACAGCAAATTTAGCGACAAACTATGAAAATACTCAAGGACACGCACACACGCACATGTGGAATTCGCACAGACATACTTTTTCTCTCACGCATCAATTAACTGTCGCATTTCACCAATATATATATATATGTTTCTCGTTTCTTACAACGAACACTTTCAAAACAAAAAAAACATTTCACGATATATATATATATGTTTCTCGTTTCTTACAACGAACTCTTTCAAAACACAAAAAAAAAAAAAAGAAATTTGATATTCTTTAAAAAACATTTCAACAGGAACATTTATTTTCGATGAACCATTGCCTTTTGTTCATCGTTCAAGTTTTTTGTTTTTTTCAAAAGTTCACACCAATGATTATGCTGATTGAAGCCTTTCTTTTTCATCATTGTCACTTTCAAAATTGCACTATCATTTTCTCGCGCGTTAGAAATATTTTTTTTCAACCTTGTATTGGCACGTGTAGGCAGCATAAATTCTCGATTCACTGAGATGTCTCTACTCACAGACAGCCGCACGCCAGAGATAGCATTTCTCCCCCAAGGATTCTTCAGCCTTAAGCTATATTCTTCTATTTCCGGTTTATAAATTTACAATGTAAATTTACCGTTGATAACCGCGCATTTATTAAGAATGCTTATTTCTCTGGTCGCTGGCCTCTTGACCCTTCCAGGTCAACGCATTCTCAACATCGACCATCAACTTCGGCTGCTATTTCTAGCTCTTTGCGCAACTCATTTTTTTTCTAAAAAAAATTTTTTTTACTGTGAATTTAAACACCGAATACGCTCACTCAGCGAGACAACAGCAGCAGCAACAGCAATATAACAGCAACAGCAATACATCAACACAGCTTCACCAAAGCCAGAGAATTTATTTTTGCAGCACTCTTCCTGTGAGAAAATCCATTCGGAGGTTGGAAATTTCACGATATACCACAGAACAGAAACCACCTGCATTCATTCTCTGGAACACACTTTCTTTCCTGCTGTCATGTGATTGCACACCTGTGAACTATATTTTGAACTTTGAGCTCTTCTATTACTTTTACTTTATTACATTGTATCTTTGGGTGATGGATAGATGGATGTCCAGTCGTTCTCTGGCCAAGAGCGGTTGGCTACCTTGATATCTATCATTGATTTTTCCAAACATTCTTTTGTCGTAATTTTCATGCCTGTTACAGCATTCTCGCC